>PYAF01000349.1:202208-236118 GCA_007407185.1 Glycine tomentella
GGGTAAAGCAACATCCTCAACTTCTGTAATATCCACGTACAACTCCAAAAAATCTTTCCTTCCCTGGTTGCAAAATTCTTCTAGTACCAACTCCACGTCTTCATCATCCATTATTTGAAACCCCATGAACTTCTCGTGTTGCCATAATCTTCCAGTCAGTAAAGTGATTGACTGGTTGATATTCAGACGTAATTTTTGCGGTATCTTTTCATGCAATTCACTCAGGGTTGACGTATGTCGCACTGTGGTTCCTCGTGTTTCCCTTTCAAAAATCACACCCTGTTGGCCTTGATATTTTCTTCCATTCCAATATAAGACAATGCGAACAAAATTACCACCTGAACTCATGTTTCTCGTCACTCACAACACCTACAAAAATCTATGAAAATATGAAAAAACACCAGACTGATGCCAGTTTAGCAGAGGCAGACAACACTGGAAGCCAATATATGAAGGAACTGGGGGGGCTTATTTATAGAATTGGGGTTGCTGTAACATGCCTAATCCAGGCATGTTACACAGCCCCAGTTTTGTAAATACTTCATGTCACACAGCCCCATTTCTGTAAATATTTGTGAAACAGCCCCTTATCGGTAAATATTTTGAAAAAAACACCATTTAGGTTCTTTTGCCATAGGAGCAGTTTTGGGTAAAAGGAAAAATAAAGTTTTTCATGTCATACACTATGCAAGCAAGGTATTAAATGAAGCACAAATCAATTATGCAACAACTGAGAAAGAATTGCTTGCCATAGTGTATGCTTTGGAAAAATTTAGATCATATTTAATAGGATCCAAAGTGGTAATTTATACTGATCATGTTGCAATAAAATACTTGTTAGTTAAATCTAATTCTAAGCCCTGACTTATCCGTTGGATTTTACTTCTACAAGAATTTGATTTAGAAATGAAGGATAAGAAAGGGTGTGAAAATCATGTAGTTGATCATTTATCTAGACTTACCAGTGAGGAAATAGCCACACAAGATCCAAAAATTAAAGAAGAATTCCCCGATGAGAAGCTCTTCCACATTTCAGAAAGGCCATGGTTTGTAGAGATGACTAACTTTATGGCAGTTGGTGCAATTCCTGAAGATTACACTTGGCACCAGAAGAAGAAGTTTCGCAGAGATGCCAGATATTTTGTATGGGATGATCCTTACCTCTTCAAAATTGGAGCAGATAATCTTTTGAGGAGATGTGTGACTCAGGAGGAGGCAAGGAACATCCTATGGCACTGTCATAGTTCACCATATGGAGGGCATTACAATAGAGAAAGAACTACTGCAAAGGTCCTGCAGTCAGGATTTTATTGGCCTACACTATTCAAGGATGCCATGAATATGTGCAAAGATGTGATAATTGCCAGAGAACAGGAGGAATCTCCAAAAGAAATGAAATACCTCTACAAAATATTCTGGAAGTTGAAGCTTTTGATTGCTGGAGAATAGATTTTATTGGTCCATTTCCATCATCATATTCAAATGAATATATTTTGTTAGCGGTGGATTATGTGACTAAGTGGGTAGAAGCAATAGCTGCACCAAAGGATGATGCAAAAACAGTTATTTGCTTCTTAAAAAGGAACATCTTTTCTAGATTTGGCACACCTCGTGTATTGATTAGTGACGAAGGATCTCATTTTTGTAACGCTCAACTTCAAAAGGTCCTCCAACATTATAGTGTCCGACATAAGGTAGCTTCACCTTATCACCCACAGACCAATGGACAAGCTGAAGTGTCAAAAAGAGAAATCAAAAGAATTTTAGAAAAGACAGTTGCTCAGTCACGAAAAGTTTGGTCCTAAAAACTTGATGATGGTCCTAAAAACTTGATGAAGCTCTTTGGGCATACAGGACAACATTTAAAGCACATACAGGGCTCACTCCTTTTCAACTAGTTTAAGGCAAATCTTTCCATTTACCTGTTGAATTGGAACACAAAGCTTTCTGGGCTTTAAAATTCTTTAACTTTGATTCTAGTCTTGTAGGTGAATAGAGAAAGCTACAATTGCATCAATTGGAGGAACTGAGACTCAGCATATGAAAATTCCAAATTTTACAAGCAAAAAGTCAAATTTTATCATGATCAAAAACTTTTAAAAAGGAGTTTTCATCCTGGACAACATGTTTTGTTATTTAATTCTCGATTAAGATTGTTTCCAGGTAAGCTGAAGTCCAAGTGGTCCGGGCCCTTCACCATCAAGGAAGTAATGTCACATGGAGCTGTGACTCTTGAGGACCCAACTACAAAAAGAACGTGGACAGTGAATGGTAGAAGAGTCAAGCCTTATCTGGGTGGTGATGTTGAAAGGCTCATCACTGTGGTACAACTGCAAGAAGCTCGAGCTACAAACTCGTCCAGCTAAAACGACGTAAAAGAAGCGCTTCTGTGAGGCAACCTAGTAAGTTTTAAAATTTTTCCTTGTGCTTTTCTAAATATAGGCTAAAATATAGGTAGTATAACTTTAAATACATTAAAAAGCACCATTTTAATTTTTTTTCCAAAAAAAAAAGGGTTTAACTCGCCTAGGCGGGTACACCATGTACAAATTGCTAGCTTGGGCGAGCACACGACTACAGGCCACAAAACAGAAGGTAAAAATCCAAAAACTTACCTCCTCCATCATTTTCACTTTTCATCTTGTTGTGCTTTCCTTTGTCCCTTCTTCCTAGCTCGCCCAGGCTGCTGCTGCATCTTCCATATTTCTTAGTTTTGCTTCTTGCTCTTCCCATGTAAGTACCACTCTCTTGCATCAATTAAATTTGTGAACAGTATCCCTCTCCATTGTATTCTTGTATATACATGTTTGCTTTTTGCTTTTCTTCTCAAAACATGACTTAGGTTAGAATTCCCTAAATTAATTATTCTTAATGTGATCAATGATTCTGCTTTATATATGCAATGGTCTACTTCTTCCCTCATTTCTTTGCAAAAATTTGTATGATATGTGCCAATATGTCCATTTTCATGCACAAAATTGTGTGCACACCAAGTGTTTGGTGAATTGCCACAATGAATTTAGTTTGTGATTGGCACCTTGTTAATGCACAAAACTTGCTCCATGCTTGTCTTAAACAAATCCACATATGCCATTGATCATGACTTAGGCTTAGCATTCAAATAGAGTCGTCACTTTTTGATTTTTTTTTGTGTATGTACATGACTTGCTATTTTGAGTACATAATGGAATGTCACTAAAATGACAACATTGTAGGTTAGAAAAAATTCCAGCATTTAGTGTTATTTCACCTACATGGTTAGTGTGCATAAAATGGAATATATGGACTGAAATGCTTGATCAAAATTGTGCATTAGAAAAATAGGAAGTTTTTCCATTTTGTAAGTGTCTTGATTTTAGATGGGCTGCCACCTATTTGTTATCCCAACTAAGTCCATCATTATTTTCACATGCTAAATCTATTCTTAAGATGCTATTTCAGATGGCTCCTAAAAAAACTACAGGCTAAAAGAGCTCGAAATGAAGGCTCCAGTGCACATCCTCCGGAAGATTTTATCTATGATGAGCAAAGGTTTAGAAGCAAAGAGCACCAACTGAGATTTGAAGCAATGAAAAATTGGTCATTCCTCAAGGAAAAACGAGTTCAGCTCATGGATGACGAATATTTAGATTTCACCGGAGAACTAGATAGACGTAGGTGGAGACCACTGGCCACTCCATTGCAGAAGTTTGATCCTGAAATTATCCTGGAATTCTACGCCAACGCTTGGCCATTGGAGAGAGACATGTTTGATAACCGTTCATTTGTCAGGGGACAATGGATTCCATATGATTCTGATGCCATAAATCAGTTTCTAGGAAATCCACTAGTCCTGCAGGAAGGACAGGTCTGTGACTGTATGGCCAGGCGTAATAATTTTGATGAAGAAGCTATGATCCAGCTCTTGTGCATACCAGGATGTGACTTTGCACGGAACATCGCAGGAAATAGGGTAAGATTAATGCGCAAAAATATGACTACCCTTACCCAAATATGGATGACTTTTTGAAAATAATAGGAATACTTCACAACAACCAAGAGGGGGGGTGAATTGGTTGAACCTTGGTATTTTCAAAACAAATTCAAATAAGAGTTTCAAGATCTTTATCACTTTCAAAACCAAGAAATCAATTTACTCAAGCAAATGTCTCAGCCTAAGAATTCAATAGATCAAAACAGAACTTGTTGAACAATGAATATGACTCAAAGAGTTAAAGATCAATGAATAAGATGAGAATAGAGATATAGCAATAAGAACACAAGCAATTTATACTGGTTCACTTCAAAACTTGAAGCTACATCCAGTTTCTTCTAATTCACACTGAATTAGAGTTCCATTATTATAAAATATTATTACAAGCTTTTACAAGAACCTCCCCTTTATCAACCCTAGATAAAGAACAGAAATCTAAAACCCTATTAGACTTCTAAGGAGAAAGATTCAGAGAACACTACTCTGATCTTTAAGCTAGATAACCCTTCTCTAGTCCCAAGCTAGAAGAACCCAATTACAATAGCCAATATCAACAAAATTTAAAAACATAATTACAACCAATGAGTTAAGGAAAGAAACAACCTGATGATCCAGTGAATGACATGCAAATGAATGAACAAATCAGGTTGAAAGACAAAAACAAACTCAGAGCATTCTTCTTCCTTAACCTTTGAAAGAGATTTCTTGCTTAAAGAATCATTCAAATACCCATGAATGTTTTGGATGAAGCAAGGACTCATAGAACCCAGAAATTCACTTTGGACGTGTTTAGAAAGCTTGTGTATACTCAGAAATACAAATTGATCAAGTTACAAAACAAGTCAAGCTTCACTTCTATTTATAACAGAAGTTGTAACTAACTGTAATCGATTACCCGCTCCAAATAATCAATTAAAATGAGTGTGTAATCGATTAAATTAAAATATAATCGATTAAAGTGTTCAAGAAGCATTCTGGGTTTTCACCATGCGCAAAATAATCGATTAATACGAGTTGTAATCGATTAACACATAAATATTTATTCTCAAAGTGAATTGTGTAATCAATTACTGCATATGATAATCGATTAAGTCAGGAACACATGTATTTTCAGTTTGAACTATATAATCAATTACAGTTTCTGGTAATCGATTATTCCAGGAAAACTTAAAAACTGATTTTAACTAAATAATCGATTACGGAAGTTTAGTAATCGATTAAAATTTATAACAAAGCAGTTCAATCTTATGCAAAGGCAAAATAATCGATTAAATCGATAGGTAATTGATTAAAATGTTTATGAAGGTTTTCCAGATTTCAACGAAAAACAAAATAATCGATTAACCCTCTTATGTAATCGATTAAAATAGCGAAAAACTTATTTTTCCAAAAACCTTTCAATTCAATTAAAACCTTAGTTAAATGTTAAAAGCTTTGTTTCATTTTAATGAAAAACATTTAGTTAATTCAATGTATGAATGAATGAATGTAGGGATCAATCAGATAGCTTTCCTTTTACATAATATTTCAATTCTAAGTCTTCAAGTCTTTTAAGCATGTTGAAAGCTCAAAACCAATCTTGAATCAAAGACTTTCACACTTCATAAAGCCCCCCCTATATCCAACACTTTTTGCTAAGTAACATTTTGCCTAGTGACCATAACTCTGAGTAGTCACGTCCCATTTAAATCGAAAATGAAAAAATAATAGGAATACCCACAATAACCAAGAGGGGGGGTGAATTGGTTTAAACTTGGCCTTTTAAAACTTTTTAGAAAATCAAAGTTATAGGATCTTAATCACAATAGAACCAAGAATACTTAAAATTAATCAAACCACTCAGCACAAGAAAACAATTGCTAGAACCAGAACTTGTTGGGTAATGAAGATAACTCCAAGAATCAATGATCAAGATAACAAGAAAAGATTAAGGAATAGAAAACAACACAAGAATTTATACTGGTTCACTTCTCAAGAGAAGCTACATCTAGTTTCTTCTAATCAACACTAGATTAGAGTTCCACTATTATCAATTTCAGTTCTTACAAGCTTTACAATAGTCACTCTTTATCAATCCTAGATAAAGAACAGAAATCTAAAACCCTATTAGATTCCTAATGATCAAGACATAGAGAACCCTTATCTACTTTTCCCTCTAGAGAAACCCACTCTAGAAAAACCCACTCTAGAAAAAGCTTAAAGAATCCTTTACAATAATTTCAAACTATTAAGAATACAAAAACGAATTTACAACATAAGATAATGGAGAGAGACAACCTAATGATCCAATGAATTATGAATGAATATGGTTTACCAATCAGAGTTGAAATGCAGAAATCAAATTCATAACTTTTCTCTCCAAAACTTGTTTGAAAATCTTGTCCAAGAAATCTTTCAATACACCATGAAGATTAAAGAGTGGGAGAAGATCTTTGCTAACTCAGAAAGTTCTTTCTAACTTTGAGAAGGCTTGTATATGCTCAGAAAAATTGAAGTTTGTAAGTTAAGTTTTCAGACAAGCATTCAATCTATTTATAACAAACTTTTATAACAGAATGTAATTGATTAAAGCGCCAAGTAATCGATTAAATTATCATATGTAATCGATTAAATTGTCAAATAATTGATTAAAATGTTCTTAGCACAACCTAGAAAAATGCAAGGAGCAAGTTAATCGATTAATCCGAGTCGTAATCGATTAAAGCATACATGTTTAGTTTTGAAACAAGTTTGTGTAATCGATTATGTATTGTGGTAATCGATTAAAGCAGACGGTTTTAGTTTTGAAACAAGCTTGTGTAATCGATTACAGTATGTTGTAATCAATTAAAGCAGGCAAGCACAATTCCAAAATATACTTATGTAATCGATTACAAAATGTGGTAATCGATTAAGTCATTCAAGCATATATAAAAAACAAACTTCAGTAATCGATTAAGATTCATGGTAATCGATTAAAATAGGAAAACATGATTTTCATTTTGTGCTATGTAATCGATTACAACGGCATGGTAATCGATTAAAATGTTCTTTATGGCTTTTCCAGAATTAAAACAGAAGCTTGTAATTGATTAAATTGTTGTGTAATCGATTAAAGCAGTGAGATTTCCTTTTTCCAAAAACTTAACCATGAAAAATTAGTTTCTTTTGAAAACATGAATAGCTTTAATGCTTTAATGAAAATCATTTATGCAAGTTTAATGATTATGTTCATGCAATGCAAGGATCATAAGATTAGCCTCTCATACACTTGATCAAATTAAAAATTCCTTGGCATGTGAAAAGCTCAAAACTTTCTTCTAAGCCACAAGCTTCTTCTTTAGCTTCATCTTCTTGCTACTCCCCCTATATCCAACAATCTCCCCCTTTTTGGCTTTGAGCATGCCAAATATTGATTTAACATTTGTTTAGCTTTTAAGTGCTTTGAGGGATGAATGATAGGAGACTCATACTTATTAACCTGAAATAAAATAAGCACTTTGCCAAGAAAAAGTGTCAAGTATGATGCTTGCATAAACATTAATCATTTTCTTTCATTTATTTTTGCTCCCCCTGACTTAGGTAATTTTAGTTAGTTAAAAAAACAGAGCAAAACAGAGCAACTTCCCCTTCCTAGTTATCAATCAATTCAACCAATTATTTCTCCCCCTATTTGGCTTATCAAAGACAAAAGGTAGTAACTCAAACAATGAGAAATAGAAACTGAAATATCATTAATGAAAAGGGAAATAGTGCAGTACATTAATCAAGTGAACATAACAAGAAAGCAGAAAAACAGAAACAGAACATAACAGAAACAAGAAAGCAGACATAAACACAACCATCTATTTGCCATCCATTTGCTATTTTTATCAAGCCAAGCTTGTTCAGATGCTTTTCCTTGATAAGGTTGGTGGCATAAGAGGTGTGATCAACCACCTCATCTGTTACATCAATCTGAAAATAATCTATAAACCTAGATACAAGAACAACATAAGGAAAATTATAACTAATCAGCCTATTGGATTTCACCATTATTTCTATAAAAAAACATAACCCAATTGATCTGAGTAGAGGTCTTCAAGCCATAACAAGCTGCAAATCATCATCTATGATTTGAGCATGGTTGGTAGACCTAGGGGTAAGGATGTAGGTTATGATGTAATGAAGCAACCTATCCTCCCCTTTTAGATTTCCCACACCAAGTCTTGTCTTCAGCCTTGCTTATGGGTCTTGAAGCATATCTCTGTAAGTATTAATCTTGTTGTAACCCCTATTTCTTCATCGAATCTCCTTACACCAGCAGAGGAGATTCCTGCAACAACTTCCAATACTTCATCATCTATGACCATGGGAACCTCTTTTACTTAGGAACAAATTACCCCATCCATGCTAGCTTTTGCACAGGTGAAAAATACCTTTACTAACTCAGGGTAAAAAGCACCTTTGAGTTCAACAAACTTTTTTAGCCCTTGAGCCTCTAGCAAAGCAGGGAACTGAAATCCCTCCTAGATGAACCAATCAAGGTCAAGGTATTTGGGAGGCATAACAAGTTTTGTAGCATTGAATTGCATATAGGTCATTCTATGCTTTTCCTCAGTGAACCAGATATTTAATCGATTTCCAGCATATTTGGTTGATTCACCAGCCTTTCTTTTGCTGGTTTTCACTCTCTTAGATGTAGACATGGCAGATTTAGAGGGTAGAGATTAATGGGTAGTGGCTGAGAAAGAGAAAATGGAAGAGAAGAGCTTTAGAAAATACATGCAAAAGACTTGGATGAGTGTGAGTGATTCTTCACCAAGGCTGAACTTATAACCATAATTATGAGTTCAAATTTAAATTTTGAACGTTGGAGCAGTTATCTCACATATCTAGGCCATAACTACTCAATGACAGATTCAAATTTTGAATTTAAATTGAGATATGACAGTTTAGATTTCCAAAAAATCTGCAAAGATTTGAGAACAACCATATGTAATCGATTACGAGCTTATGTAATCAATTATTTCATTCTTAACAATGACAGACAGTTTATAACGATGTAATCGATTATCCCTTGCAGTAATCGATTATTACAAGAAACATTTGAATCAGAAGAAGTTTTGTTTGAACAGTAATCAATTATTTCTATTAGTAATCGATTATTACAGAAAGAATTAAGATTGAGGATTAAATTTTGATGGACAATAATCTATTATTCTATGAATGTAATCGATTACATGACATAGAAAATGACTCTAAATATAGCATAAACTTCAAATAATCGATTATCCTGTGCTGTAATCGATTATTACAGAGCATTTTGCAGAATAAATAGTAATTATGCAACCAATTTTTAATTTTGAAGCACATGTGATGATTAGTCAAGTAAGATGCAATTTCACATATATGATTATTTCTCCCCTTCTTAGTTATCAATCAATTTCACAAGCATGCTAGCAAATGTTATACTCATCAAGGATACCTAGCATGTTTCTAAGAGTATAAAATCTATCTCCAACTAAAGGTTTAGTGAATATATCAGCCAATTGATTATATGTATCAATGAACTTAATTTTGATATTACCTTTTTGAATGTGATCTCTTAAGAAATGATGTCTTATCTCAATGTGCTTGGTCCTTGAGTGCATTATGGGATTCTTGGATATATTGATGGCATTTGTATTGTCACATAGCAAGGGAATTTCTTTTAATTCTACACCAAAATCTTGTAGTTGTTGCTTCAACCAAAGACTTTGAGCACAACAACTTCTAGCAGAGATGTACTCAACTTCAGCAGTTGATAGAGCAACACAGATTGCTTTTTGCATTGCCATGAGATTAGTGAGCTTCCAAGTAGATGGAAAGTTCCACTAATACTTTTTATATCCAATTTTCACCCTGCAAAGTCAGAATTAGAATATCCAATTAAGTTGAGTAATGCACCTTTGGGATACCATAGACCAACTCTTGGTGTTGATTTGAGATATTTGATGATTCTTTTGACTGCTGTGAGGTGTGATTCTTTGGGATTTGCTTGATATCTTACACACAAATACACACTCAACATGATATCAGGTCTACTTGCAGTCAAATATAGTAAGGATCCAATCATCCCTCTGTATTTTGACTCATCAACCTTCTTCCCTTTTTCATCTGAATCAAGATAGGTTGATGTTGCCATTGGAGTTGCAACATCCTTACTTTTCTACATTTCAAACTTCTTGATCACTTCAAGGCCGTATTTGGTTTGAGTTAGAAATGTCTCATTCTTCATTTGCTTCACTTGAAGTCCAAGAAAGAATGTCAATTCTCCCATCATAGACATCTCAAATTCATTCTGCATAGAGATAGAAAATTCTTTGCACAAGGATTGATTAGTTGAACTAAAAATTATATCATCAACATATACTTGAACCAATAAGATATCATTGCTTTGCCTTTTTGATGAACAAGGTTTTATCAACATGTCCTCTTATGAAAGATTGATCAAGTAGAAATTTGCTCAATCTCTCATACCAAGACCTTGGAGCTTGTTTTAAACCATAAAGAGCTTTCTTAAGTTTGAAAACATGGTTTAGATATTTGAAATTTGCAAAACCAGGTAGTTGCTCCACCTAAATTTCCTCCTCAATATATCCATTTAAGAAAGCACTTTTAACATCCATTTGAAATAGTTTAAAATCCACCAAACATGCATATGCAAGTAACAACCTAATGGCTTCTAACTTTGATACTGGAGCATAGGTCTCCTCATAGTCAATGCCTTCCTCTTGGTTGTAACCTTTTGCAACCAATCTAGCTTTGTTTTTTACTATGATACCACATTCATCAAGTTTGTTTCTAAAAACCCATTAAGTTCCAATAGGTTTGAGTGAAGAAGGTCTAGGAACAAGTTTCCAAACTTTGTTCCTCTTAAATTGATTCAGTTCTTCATGCATGGCATGCATCCAATGTTCATCAAGGCTTGATGAATGCTCTTAGGTTCTATTTGTGAAACAAAAGCCATATTACAGAAGAGATTTCTCAATGAAGATCTAGTGGATACTCCCTTTGTAACTTCACCAATTATATTGTCAAGGGAGAGATCTCTTGTAGTTCTCCAGTCTTTTGGCTCTTGGACTGGTGTTGATGGTTTTATTTCAGCAATTAGTTCTTCCTTTTCTTTATCCATTGATCCATTAAGTTGTATGAACATGAACTAATTCTTCCATGCATAAAGTTCTTTTATTGAAAACTCTATATGCTTTACTTTGTAATGAATATCCAAGGAAGATGGCTTCATTAGCTTTAGCATCAAATTTGCCAAGTGAGTCTTTACCATTGTGCAATGCATAACACTTGCAGCCGTATGCTCTTAAGTGAGAAATGTTTGGTTTTCTACCTTTGTATAGTTCATAAGGAGTTTTCTTCAAAATAGGCCTTATTAGTAATCTATTCAAAGTGTAGAAAACTGTACTTACAACATCAGCCCAAAAATGTTTAGGCAAATTTGTTTCATTAAGAAGAATTCTTGCACCTTCTTCAATGGATCTATTTTTCCTCTCCACAACACAATTTTGCTGGGTGTTCTTGAAGCTGAAAAATTGTGGTTGATTCCATTTTCTTCCAGAATTTTTCAAAATGTTCATTTTGGAATTCCCCACCATGATCACTTCTTATTGAGATAATTTTGCTTCCCTGTTCATTTTGAGCAAGTTTGGCCAATTTTCTAAAAGCATTGAAAGCATCACTCTTGGATCTTAAAAACAAATTCCATGTGAATCTAGAGTAATCATCAACAATAACAAGCCCATAGTAATTACCTCATAAACTCATAGTTCTAGAAGGATCAAATAAATCCATGTGAAGTAATTTAAAAGGGCTTCAAGTAGAAACAATATTTTTACTTTGAAAAAAATTCTTTGTTTGTTTCCCCTTTGGACAAGCATCACATAGCTTGTCCTTTTTAAACTTGAGTTTGGGTAAGCCAATGACTAAGTCTTTTCTAATAAGCTTGTTCATATGATGCATGTTAATGTGACTTGCCCTTCTATGCCATAGCCAAGATTCATCTATTTTACTTATTAGGCAATTTGTGTTGTGAATGAATGCATGATCTATAGAGAGTAAATAGATATTACCTTTTCTTTTACCTATATGAATCACCTCACCGGTTTGACCATTACATATCATACAACAATTGTCATTGAATGAAATGTTGAATCCTTTGTCACATAGTTGGCTTATACTTAGAAGATTGTGCTTTAAACCTTCCACATAGAGAACATTTATGATCTTGGTCTTAAAGTTGTCTTCTATATTTCCTTCACCAACTATCTTTCCTTTGTTGTTGTCTCCAAAAGTGACAAATCCTCCATCTTTAAGAGTCAAATTTGTAAGCATTGATATGTCAATAGTCATGTGTCTAGAGCAGCCACTATCAAGATACCATAATGATCTTGCTCTTAGACACATCTACAAAATTCAAATTAATTTACAAAGGAAGGTAACCAATTGTAGTTGGGTCCATAGGGGTTAGCTATTTTCTTTTTCTTTGGCACCCAAATGCAATCTCCATTTGGCACATAGAATCTCTTAGCATAACATCTATTAGATGTATGAACTTTCTTCATACAATAGTTACAAGTTACAACTCTTGATGATCTTTCAAAATGAGTCATGTGATTAAACTTTGTTTTTAAAACAACTTTTTGATATTTTTGTTTTGGAGGCACAAACTTGTTTTTCCCAATTGATTTTGATCCATGTTTGTAACCCAATCTAGAAGTATCTCCAGCATATTTTGCACACTTAGCATTTCAGCTAAATTGCATTTTGCTTTATAAAGCCTTTTCAAAAGATTAACCAAGTAATTATTTTTTGAAAGTACTAACATATGTTTTTCACCTTGAATCTTTTTGAACTCATCAAACTCTTCTTGCAAAGCTTTGTATTTGTCAACATTTGATGAAGAAGAAGTACATACACATCCATTCATTTTGTAGCTTGAAACAAGTTTTTCATTTTCTTCTTTCAAGGTACAAATTTCAGTTTGCATTTCAACAAGTTTTATGACATGCCATCTAAGATTTCCTTTTAGCTTATTATTGGATTTTTCAAGCTTTTGAGCTTCTTCATGCATTTCATGGAAAGCATCAACAACTTGATCAAATTCAGAATTTACCTCAGTTTCAGCACTTGAGAATTCTTCATCTTCACTTATTGTGGAGGTGAAACAAACATTTGCTTCTTCATTCTCACTTGATGATTCAGAAGTTGTTGACTCATTGTCTTCCCATGCTATATAGACTTTCCTTCTTTGTTTGTATTCTTTTCACCTTGTTGCTTTTTCAAGAAGATAGAGCATTCAGATTTAATGTGGTCAGGCTTACCACATTCAAAGCAAGTGAAGTTTGTGTTGTTGTTGTTGTTGTTGTCACTCTTTTTGTTGTTGTTGTTGAACTTTGTGAACCTTCTGTTCTTGTTTCTTCTCATGAATTTGCTGAACTTTTTGACAATTAGATTCATGTTGTCATCATCATCTTCTTCATTTGAATTTTCTTCCTTTTCCACTTTAGAGGATGCAGCTTTCAAGGCTATACTTTTATGTTTCTTGTCTGCATCTTCTGCATTGGTTAGTTCTGACATTTCAAGTTCATATTCAAGAAGCTTACAAAAAGGTGCAACCATAGACATCTTGGAAAAATCTTTTGGTTCTTTGATTGTTGTCACCTTTGGTTGCCATGATCTTGTGAGGCACTTCAAGATTTTGATGTTCAACTCTTCAGTATCAAAAATCTTTCCAAGACCAAGAAGATGATTTACTATGTGAGTGAATCTTGTTTGGAGCTGAGATATGTTTTCTGAGGTGTTCATCTTGAACATTTCATACTTATGGATTAAGGCATGCTTCGTTGATCTCCTTACTTCATTTGTACCTTTATGAGTTACTTCTAGCATCTCCCACATCTCTTTTGCACTTTTACACCTAATAGTTCTAAAAAATTTATCAGAAGAAAGTGCAGAAGTAATCATGTTCTTAGCTTTGAAATCATACTGGACAACTCTCTTTACAGAATCTGCCATTTCATCCCATTGTTTGGGAATCATATCATTACCAACAATTTTTATAGGAATCACAAGGCCTTTTCTATTGCATTCCAAGTACCTGGGTCATTTGATTGAATGAAGATTTTCATTCTGTTTTTCCAAAAACTAAAATGCTCTCCTTCAAACATCGAAGGACGATTGAGGGAGACACCCTCCTTGAAGGTAATTTGTGTGGTATTCGTTTTCTTTTTAAAGAACGATAGTGCTCTTGAATAACACTCAAGAACCTGTTATGATACCAATTGAAAAAACAATAGGAATACCCACAATAACCAAGAGGGGGGTGAATTAGTTTAAACTTGGCCTTTTAAAACCTTTTAGAAAATCAGAGTTATAGGATCTTAATCACAATAGAACCAAGAATACTTCAAATTAATCAAATCACTCAGCCCAAGAAAATAATTGCTAAACCAGAACTTGTTGGGTAATGAAGATAACTTGAAGAATCAATGATCAAGATAACAAGAAGAGATTAAGGAATAGAAAACAACACAAGAATTTATATTGGTTCACTTCTCAAGAGAAGCTGCATCTAGTTTCTTCTAATCAACACTAGATTAGAGTTCCACTATTATCAATTTCAGTTCTTACAAGCTTTACAACAATCACTCTTTATCAAACCTATATAAACAACAGAAATCTAAAACCCTATTAGATTCCTAATGATCAAGACATAGAGAACCCTTCTCTACTTTTCCCTCTAGAGAAACTGTAACGCCCGGCCACTTGCAGGATCAACGACTGTCCCTACATACCAACACAAGACTTTTCAGTGTGCTTTGTCCTCACTCACACACTTCCTGAGAAACTTCCCAGGAGGTCACCCATCCAAGAATTAATCCAAGTCAAGCACGCTTAACTATGGAGTTCTTAAGTTATGGGCTACCGAAAAGTAGATGCACCTTGTTGGTATAGGTAGTACCTATTAAATCCTTTAAGTTATCCTCAACTGTACAGTCCCATACCTGCACAGCCTCTGGATCCCTCTCGTTCGGGTGTGTATTCGATTCATTCATGTACCCCTCCCGCTGGAAGCCTGCCAGGAGCCGCTCCTTGTCCGTGCCTCACTGCACCGGCGATCACTCCCCGCCCTCGTCAGCGCCCGGGATGTTACAGAAACCCACTCTAGAAAAAGCTTAAAGAACCCTTTACAGTAATTTCAAACTATCAAGAATAGAGAAACAAATTTACAACATAAGATAATGGAGAGAGACAACCTGATGATCCAATGAATTATGGATGAATATGGTTTACCAATCAGAGTTGAAATGCATAAATCAAATTCAGAACTTTTCTCTCCAAAACTTGTTTGAAAATCTTGCCTAAGAAATCTTTCAATACACCATGAAGATTAAAGAGTGGGACAAGATCTTTGCTAACTCAGAAAATTCTTTCTAACTTTGAGAAGGCTTGTGTATGCTCAGAAAAATCAAAGTTTGTAAGTTAAGTTTTCAGACAAGCCTTCAATCTATTTACTACAAACTTTTATAACAGAATGTAATCGATTAAAGCGCTAAGTAATCGATTAAATTGTCAAATAATCGATTAAAATGTTCTTAGCACAACCTGAGAAAATGTAACAAGCATGTTAATCGATTAATCCAAGTCGTAATCGATTAAAGCAGACAGGTTTATTTTGGAAAGAAGCTTGTGTAATCAATTACGCATTGTGGTAATCGATTAAAGCAGACAGGTTTAGTTTTGAAACAAGCTTGTGTAATCGATTACAATATGTGGAAATCGGTTAAAGCAGACGAACATAATTCCATAATATACTTATGTAATCGATTACAAAATGTGGTAATCGATTAAGTCATTCAAGCACATATAAAAAATGAACTTCAGTAATCGATTATGATTCATGATAATCGATTAAAACAAGAAAACATGATTTTCATTTTGTGCTATGTAATTGATTACAGCGGCATGGTAATTGATTAAAATGTTCTTCATGGCTTTTCCAGAATTTAAACAAAAGCTTGTAATCGATTAAATTGTTGTGTAATCGATTAAAGCAGTGAGATTTCATTTTTTCAAAAACTTAACCATGAGAAATTAGTTTCTTTTGAAAACATGAATAATTTTAATGCTTTAATGAAAACATTTATGCAAGTTTATTGATTATGTTCATGCAATGCAAGGATCATAAGATTAGCCTGTCATACACTTGGTCAAATTAAAAATTCCTTGGCATGTGAAAAGCTCAAAACTTTCTTCTAAGGCACAAGCTTCTTCTTTAGCTTCATCTTCTTGCTACTCCCCCTATATCCAACAATCTCCCCCTTTTTGGCTTTGAGCATGCCAAATATTGATTTAACATTTGTTTAGCTTTTAAGTGCTTTGAGGGATGAATGATAGGAGACTCATACTTATTAACCTGAAATAAAATAAGCTCTTGTGTAATCGATTATGTATTGTGATAATCGATTAAAGCAGACTGGTTTAGTTTTGAAACAAGCTTGTGTAATCGATTACAAATTGTGGTAATCGATTAAGTTAGTCATGCATATTGAAAAATGAACTTATGTAATCGATTACGGTATCATGGTAATCGATTAAGACAAGGAAAATGATTTTCATTTTGTGTTATGAAATCGATTACTGGTAGTCTGTAATCGATTAAAACGTTCTTCATCGCTTTTCCAGATTTAAAATATAAGCCTGTAATCGATTAAATCGTTATGTAATTGATTAAAGCAGTGAGATTTCGTTTTTCCAAAAACTTAACCATGAGAAATTAGTTTCCTTTGAAAACATGAATAACTTTAATGCTTTAATGAAATCATTTATGCAAGTTTAATGATTATGTTCATACAATGCAAGGATCATAAGATTAGCCTATCATATACTTGATCAAATTAAAAATTCATTGGCATGTGAAAAACTCAAAACTTTCTTCTAAGGCACAAGCTTCTTCTTTAGCTTCATCTTCTTGCTACTCCCCCTATATCCAACAGAAAAGACGTTCGACATTTCTCTCTCACCTTTATGTCTTCCTTCCTCCTTCCTTTCCTAAAACTTCTTTACTTCCCTAATCTTCTTCCTGCTTAAACCCTTTCTTCTTTTCAAGGTATTCCTTTTCTTCTGAAAAATGTCTGAATCACCCTTTTCTGGTTCTACTTTGGGTATGGGAGGCAGCAATTCAGGGGACTTGATAAAACAACCCTTGATGCGCGAAGTCATCTCTGTGGGTGACTCTACGGAAGAAGACACCCATGATGGAGTGTCCGACTAGTTGTCCTTTTTAAGGAGGAGGGCTACTTCCCATCGGGCTGGTGAGGGTACTTCTCGACCTTGTCAGCAGGCAAGGCCATCCATCGCCCCTAGGACAGGCGAGCCTCTGCCACTCACTATCCTTCCTCCTCCATCTGCTTCTGGAAGGGCAAGGCTTAGTGGTGTTAGGAGTGCGAGGGCCTCTCCTCGCGTGCGTCGCAGTCGTAGCACTGGGTTGCCAATTGCTGCTCTGGCTGTGTTCGATTTTGAGTGCGTGAGGGAAGATGTTTTGAAGTATAAGTCTTCTCTCACTTCACCCATAAGTGTCAATGCCATGTGCCATCAGCTTCCGCTAACGGCACCTGAAGATTCCCGTAAGCTCATTGTCGGAGCTTGCGGCAATGATGAGTTCCCCTTCATGAGGGCAGTGTCGGGCGCTCCACTCTTCTTTTTCATGTATCAGTGTATTTTTGAAGTGCTAGGGTTTCTCCTTCCCTTCTCACTATTCTAGTGTGGCCTGCTGGATTTTCTGAATGTGGCACCATCCCAACTTCACCCCAATAGTTGTGCAGTGGTGCGAGCGTTCGAAATTTTGCGTTCTTTTTTGAACATTCGTCCGAGTGTTCATCTTTTTCTATTTTTCTTCCAAAGCAAATTGTTCGGAAAGGTTGGTTGGGTCTCCTTGCACAGTGTTTCGAGGAAACTATTCGAGGTAGACACCAATGTCTTTCGTCTCTTCAAGGACCGTTTCTTTAAGGTCCGTGAAAGTGGTGACGTGGCAGATGGACTGCTGCTGATGCGCAATAGGGATGGGGAACCTGGCTTCCTCTTCTATTGGTAGGCTGACCCCACTAGGTTCAGATCTTTTGATGAAGATTCACTAACCTTAGTGGAGAGGTCGATCAAGGCGAACTTAAATGGTATTTTATCCTTCTTATGCTTTCTTTGTTTGCTTCTTTGAATACCCTGACCTGACACTTGTGTTTTTTGGTTGTGTTTTCTACAGGTATCATGCTAACTTCTCGTGGAGGCCGCTAGTAAAGAAGGAGGGTGGTGATCTTGTGCAACCATCCCTTGTTCCCCCTCCAGCTAAAGAAGAGCTAATGCTTTCCCCAGCACCTCCCCTCCTGCATTGGCTAAGAGAAAAAGGGACGAAGGTGCTGGGATGTCTGGTAGAAAGAAGTCTCGGGCCCTCTTGCCCCTCCTAGCCTACGTGCTTTGAAGGAAGTGGTTGAGCTTCATTCCAACGTGTCGGTCTGTCCTCCCCCTGTTTGGGCACCAGCACTAGTGGTGGCCCCTGCTATTGCTTCCCCTGCTCCACCACTTGCTGCTCCTGCCCCGATTCCGCCTTCCTCTACTCCTACTCCACCTACCACTTCGACTCCAACTGTTGCCGCTACTCCTGCTCCTCCTGCTGCCACCATTCCTGTTCCCTCTCCGCCTACCTCTCTATGATGTTGGCGCCTGCTGCTCGCCCCGTCACCCCCTTGAGTTTGAAATAGCTCCAAGGAAGGTCGACTCATTATGGAGTATAGGGCACATGCTTGAGCGGAGAGTGTTGACCCCGTTTGACAAGAACTTGATTAGGTCAGTTGGCGCTCAACGTTCTGCTGATGCTGCGAAGCTCTTTCTGTATAGAAGCATTGCAATCATGGAAGAGCATGGACAGCTACACCAAGAAGCTATGAACAAGGCTGCTTCCTTGGAAAGGGAGTTAGCTAAGTTAAAGTGAGTTGTCCACAATGTTTGGCGAGTGGAGCATGCCAAGCTGAACAGTGTTGTGGTGGCTGTTGCTGAGTTGTCAGCTCTAACCATCAACTGTTTGCTAAGGCTAGTGGCGCTTTGGCCAAGTTGCTGTGTACCCGGGTTAACGGTGATGAGCTGGTCACCTGAGGTAAAGCTTTGCTGAAGGAGAAGATGGACCTGGTTGATAAGGTCGCTGCTAAGAAGAAGCAGTTGGCCAAGAGGGTGGCGGAGTTGGAACTTAGGCATGTTGCAGAGATGGCGGTTAGCAAAGAACTTGATGAAGAGTTGACCGTCAACAAGAAGGAGGCAGTGGAGTAGCATGAGAAAGGTTTCCACAAAGTTGTTTGCCAGGCTGGCCTCTTTACGAAGGATCTTGATTTAGGTTTGTTTGACCCTTTCAAGGATGTAAAAGAGGGGGTCTTGGTTGATGAGGAGAAGATTGGCTTTACTGAAGAGAGTGTTGGTGATGGCACCAATGCGTAGGCTGCTATGCTTTGTACTTTTTTGCTTTTGTTTCATTTTTGTTTCGGGCCATGAAGGCCATGTAAATGAATATTGACAATTTTCAACTTAATGAAATGTTCTTCTTCCTTCAATTCTTCCATGTCTTTGCATACTATCTTCTACTTGTGAATGTTTGTGTTGATGAATATAAGCCGCTTGACTTACGTGTGTCTTTTCATCATAAAAGTTGAGACCCTGTAACTGGTAGCATCCCATTTTGCTTGCTGAGACTTAGAAGCAAATGAATTACCAAGAATGCAACTTGGGTTTGTTGTGTCAAGTGTAATTCCTGAACTGATGTTGGATTTATGCTTTCACAAATGACTAAGTATGTAGCCTTCCTTGTCGAGATTACAAGCGAACATGTATACCAAAAGCATATCTTGGATTTGAAGTGTCAAGGGTGGACCTCAGACAATTGTATTGGACTCCTTCTTTTGCGAGTGGCTAGGTCGATAGCACTGCTTGTCGAGGTTCAAAGTGAATGAGAGTACCAAGAGCTCGTGTTGGGTTTGAAGCATCAAGGTTAGACCTTGGACACCTGTTCCTGCAAAACAGATAATCCTATGGCCCGACGTGTCGAGGTTCCATAGGCGTAAGAGTACCAAGAGAGTTTTCTTAGGTTTAATTAGCCAAGGATAGACCCTGGACTTTGTATACCAAGGGTGAACCTTGGGTTTTGTGTTCTTGAGAACTTGTACTCCTGCAAAGATGAAATGTAGGAATAATAACATATGATAAGGGTAGACATAGTTGTACCTTGCGCTTGTCAAGTCTTATACCAGAGGAGTTGTCCATGCTGGGTGTTGTCAAGATTCACCAAAGTTTAATCTTGGGTTTGTGAATCTGTAAGTTACCAAGAGCTGATCTTGGATTTTGTAAATTGTTGAAGATCGACCAGGGACGCGTCCATCCTGGATTTTGGAATTGGAGTTTAACTAAAGCCTTGGTTTATGAACCTTGATGGTCTACCAGAGTTTGGGTTTATGAACCTGTAAATTACCGTAAGATGCCAAGAACTGTTCTTGGACTTTGTAAGGTACCAAGGGTAGACCTTCGATTTTGTGAGATGCCAAGAAATGTTCTTAGGCTTTGTAAGGTACCAAGGGTAGACCTTGGGTTTTTGTTGAAGGTCCACCTAGGGAAGCTCTAGGGTTTGCAAACTTGTAACCGACCAAGGGGCTGCCTTGAGTTTTACTGGAGGTCCACCTAGGGAAGCCCTAGGTGTAACACCCCGTAGGCCTCCGACGTGTTATCATTAATAATATAAGATAAGCGTATAGAACACAACTAAAATAGTTCAGCGGAACATAGGATCGTTTTCTTGATACATTATGTATGGAATCACATATACAGAACCATAAAATCACGCCCCTGCTGATCCAGTTTATCAATCAAGTATAAAATAAGACAGATAACAGAGTTTTAGGCAGAGTAACCACAATATATATGCACAAACATGTACTCAGGGAAAGTCTCATATACATAACATCAAAGTTCTGTACATATATATCAATGTCCACACCACACAGACCGTGGTGATACAAAAGAATATCCACCCTTAGCAGGTTATACAGAACTAAACTCAAAACATATCAGAATGGAGCCTTCAAACTCTCCATGCGGCTCCTCAGCCAAGCAGCCTAGTCTCTGATGGGCCTCTTGCCCTGAGACTGCTCTTCTCTTCTAGAGGAATCACCTGAAACCACATAAACCCCACACGGGGTGAGATAACATATCTCAGTAAGCTCAGGGTTCCTGGGAAATCATTCCCACCCTGACTCACAGATTCACAACACAAGCATCAGACAAACACACACATCGTAACTGGCCCCATGTCCTGGCCCTCTGGCCCTCATCATATCATAAACATCAATACATAACAAATGGCAGAGAACCCTCCATGCCCTGGCAGAGAACCCTCTATGCCTCGGCAGAGAACCCTCTATGCCGTTCCATGTGGCAGAGAACCCTCCATGCCCTTGGCAGAGAACCCTCAATGCCGACAATACAAGGCAGAGAACCCTCAATACCCTGTATTTAATCTATTGGCCAACAGACTCATCTCAATTATAATCATTCATCCAATACAGATGCACACAATCTCAATATAATCAATGCAAGTAATGCCACAGCCAATGCATGCATCATGAATCATGACCAACACTCCCCAGGAGTGTGTGGTGTGCAATCAAGCGGGAATTCATTCCCCAGAAACACTGAACTTACCTGGTAAGGTCTCAGTCTGCAATTCCTTCCCAGGTCTGTGGCCCCCGCCACCAACAGTCACAGAATCAATGCCTAATCAAGGCATAAGCAGACTCATATCAATATCCATTCACAAGACATGAAATCAGAACATATCAAAGCAAAAATCCCCTATCCTAGGGTTCAAGCCAAATCAGCCTACACTAGGCTGCTCTAAGACCACTCACGGTCCATCAGGATGGAATATAATCCATCTGAGTCATCCTGGACTCACTATATATATATCTATACATATGACCCAAGTTCTACTCAGCCTCACAATTCAATTGTCATCAGAAAGGGGCTGAGGTCCACTCAAAGCTCTACTCTACTAGCCTCTCAGCTCAGAACATCACAATCAAGGCTCTAGCCTATCAGAAAGACATCAACAAGTGACTCTACACAAGTCACACAGGCATATACAGAGCCAAGATCCAAAGTTATCAGAATCAAAAACTGAAAACTAATCCTTCATCTATTCTAAGCCCTGAACAACTTTCTCAACTGGACCCTAGGCTAATTCTAGCCCTAGCTCATATGGGTCACTATTCACAGGGACCCCCATAATCAAAATTAAACGGTGAAACTTAAGTTTCTTACCTCAGTGGCGACTCCAACAGCCTCAGAACAACTTCCTCTAGCTTCTATGTTCCAATTACGCTGTGGTTTTGCGCCAAGCTCGAGTTCTCTGAGCTTTTCCCTCTGAGGTTCCTCTTCTCACTTAACTTGGGGTTTTTAAGGAAAAGGATGAAGGATTTCAGCTTTCCAATCAGTTCAATCAAGTTTATAGGTCTCAAGAAAGTGTTTAGGCTAGAAGATAAGGTCCCTAAAAGCTTGGGAGGTCATCAATGGAGGTTTATGGCTGAGGGAGGAAGAAAACTAGGTTTTTAGGCCAAAATCTCGAAGAATGGCCTTTAAAAACTAGTTCTGCCGACGTTCCCACACTAGTCGCGCCATATATGGCGCTACTCGCGCCATAGTCCAGTGCAAAACAGACTTTCTGGAGCACTTATGGCGCTACTCGCGCCATTATGGCGCTAGTCGCGCCAACCTCCAGCAGCTGTGGCGCTACCCGCGTGGACTTCCACGCTACTCGCGTGGAACTCCAGAAGAAAACATGCTTTTCCAAAGCCCTTCCCACGCTACTCGCGCCGTACTTCACGCTACTCGCGCGGGAGGCCAGACAGCATTGGCATTT
Source organism: Glycine tomentella (assembly GCA_007407185.1). Lineage (NCBI taxonomy): Eukaryota > Viridiplantae > Streptophyta > Magnoliopsida > Fabales > Fabaceae > Glycine > Glycine tomentella. The sequence continues at coordinate 225,143 of PYAF01000349.1, forward strand.
TTGTACATCTGGCGCGGGTCGCGCCCCACTTCACGTAGGTCGCGCCGCAGGCCAGAATAACCTATTTCCACTCTTTCTCAAGCGTTTAAGCCTCCTTTCAAGGGATTCCAAAGCCTATCCATTATAAGCTTAATCCTAAGCTTAACACGTGCTTAATCCAAGCTTAAACATATGTTTAAAAATTCAAGCTATTACACTAGGGTTTTATGGACCTTTGGAGAGTACCAAGAACTGGTCCTGGGTTTTGTCAAGGTTTACCGAGTAAATGGATTTTAAGAACCTATAATCAACCAAGGGGTTGCCTTGGATTTTGCTGGAGGTCCACCTAGGGAAGCCTTATGCTTTTACGAACCTTTGGAGAGTACCAGGACGCATCCGCCCTGGATTTAGTGAGGCTCACCAAGGATATACCTTGGCGAGTAGTACCAAGACATGGTCCTGGGTTTTTGTCGAGGCTAGACCTGGGATAGTATTCAGGCGATAGTTCCTGAATTTAATTATGTTCCTGCAAGGTCAACATAAGTACATGTAAAAAAGAAAAGAAAAATACGTTTTATTAATGTTGCAATCAATTTACATATTCTCTTTGTTATTCCTCGGATGGGCCTCATTAAAACCTCTCAAGCCAAAATCCAATGGGACAAAAGACTTGAGTAGGAAAAAGAGTACGCCAATCGACCTTCAATTCTTTAGCTGTAGTAGAACTTCAAGTGAGTAGCATTCCAAGTTCTTGGATTGTATTTACCACTTAGTTCATGTAGTTTGTAGGCGCCATTATCTAGGTTGGTGACAATCCTTAACAGGCCTTCCCAATCAGGTCCAAGCTTGCCTGCGTGGGATTTTTTTGGCTTCACCCTGGACATGCCATACTAGGTCGCCTGGCTGAAAGGTTCATGGTTGAACCTTGGTGTTGTATCTTCATGTCATTTGACATTTTGTAGCTTCTTCCCTGATTTTGACCATATCTCTAGCTTCCTCCACGATTTCTAGTTCAACCCGCATGTTCTCTTCATTGTGTTGTTCCTGAAAGGGAGTCGAAAGGGAGTCTCATGAATAGTTGACTGTGGTGAGCAATGATAAGCCCACAATATGCTGGAGAGTTCTTCCCTCCAGAGGCCTTTGGACTTGTCAAGTATGGTCCGTAAGGCTCGAAGGATGACCTAGTTGGTTGGCCGCTTCTACTTGACCATTTGTCTGAGGGGGCTTGATAGAGGTGACCAGGTGTTTGATACCCAGTCGTGTAAGAAAGTCCTCATAGATTTGTGCCTTAAATTACGTGCCATTATTAGTAATGATAGCATAAGGTAGACCATACCTGCATATCAGATGTTTCCAGGTGCAGGTTTCGACTTTGCTTGCAGTTATCTCTCGTAATAGCTTTGCCACAATCCACTTGGTGAAGTAGTTGTTAGAAGTAGGGGGAGTTGGAAGAGGATCAAGTTGCTTAGGATCTTAGTCAAGGAAAAGTTTTAGCTTGTACATGCCAATCAATTGAAGACATATGTAATTCTTAGATGGATGAGAGTTTCATCCTATGATCCTTTGCATTTGCATAAACATCATTCATTGGCTTGCATTCAAGATTTTACAAAAGGCATATGTTTTGTGAACAAGATTTTAAATCATTCATGATTGCATTGAAAAAGCCAAATCGTTCAAAGCTTGTTTTGGAAAAACAAATTCGTACTGCTTTAATCGATTACTAGCTAATGGTAATCTATTACTTAAGCTTTGAAGAACACATTAATCGATTAAAATTATATGGTAACCAATTACTCTTCACAAATCAAAATTGAAGTCTTCCTGTGATAATCGATTATGATATGGTGGTAATCGATTACTTGGCTTGTTTTTTAAACATGATTTCTTGTGATAATCGATTACATAGTGAATTGATCTTTTCTAGAAAGATTCAAGAACACTTTAATCAATTACAGTAGAATAGTAATCGATTGCACTTCACAAGGTCACAGAAATGTCTCCCTGTGATCATCGATTATGATTCATGGTAATCGATTACTTAGCGCGTTTTGGAAAACAAGACTTTTTGTGTTAATCGATTACATGGTGATTTAATCAATTACTTTGCTCATATTTCTTTTGTAGAAAGCTCAAGAACATTTTAATAGATTGAATTTGTTTTAATCGATTACTTTAGTGGTTTTAACCAATTACATTGGCGATTTAATCAATTACGTTCAGTTCCAACAGTTTATTATAAAAGCTATTGGGTCTTTTGAAAAATACACAGATCACTACATTGCGAATTTTCATAAGCCTTCTGAAGTGAGAAAGGATATTCTGAGTACTAAAGTTCTTGTCCCACAAATTCTAAATCTTCATGTTGCATTGAAAGATTTCTTCTTGGGCAAGACATTAAAGAAATATTTTGAGAGGAAGCTCTAAAACTTGTTTTCATTTCAAACTTGATTGGTAAACCATATTCATTCATATTAATTGGATCATCAGGTTGTCTCTCTCAATTAACTTTTCTTGTAAATTCGTTTTAGAAATTTTGGTTGTTTGTTGCTATTACAAAAGTTTCTTAAAGCTTTTCTAGAGTAGGGTTCTCTAGAGGGAAGAGTAGAGAAAGGTTTCTCTTAGTATTGATCACCAAGAGTCTAAAAAGGTTTTAGATTTTTGTTCTTAATATAGGGTTGATTAAGGGTGATTGTTGTAAGCTTATAAGAACTAAATTTTGTGAATAGTGGAACTCTAATCAAGTTTTGATTAGAAGAAACTAGATGTAGCTTCTCTTGTTGAGAGGTGAATCAGTATAAGTTCTTGTGTTGATTATTTTCTTTAATCTCATCTTGCTATATTAATTTGTGATTCTTTGGTGAAATATTTATTACTCAAGTAGTGAAGGTTTTAACTATTGTTTTCTTGAGCTGAGTGGTTTGATTGATTGAAGCATTCTTGGTTTAATTGTGATACGATCTTATAACTCAGATTCTTTAAATTTTAAAAGGCCAAGTTTTAACCAATTCACCACCCTCTTGGTTATTGTGTGTGTTCATATTGTTTTCTATTGGTATTAAGAGCAGGTTCTTGAGTGTTATTCAAGATCACTAGCTTTTTTAAAAAAACAAAATGAATACCACACAAATTACCTTCAAAAAGGGTGTCTCCCTCAATCGTCCTTCGATGTTTGAAGGAGAACATTTCAGTTTTTGGAAAAATAGAATGCAGATATTCATCCAATTAAATGACCCTGGTGCATGGAATGCAATAGAAAAAGGTCCTTTGGTTCCTATCAAAACTGTTGGTAATGATATGATTCTCAAAGAATGCAATGAGATGACAGATGCAGAAAATAGAGTTGTTCAACATGATTTTAAAGCTAAGAACATGCTTACTTCTGCACTTTCTTCTGATGAACTGTTTAGAACTGTTAGGTGTAAAAGCGCAAAGGAGATGTGGGAGATGTTGGCAGTCACTCATGATTGGACAGATGAAGTCAAAAGATCAAGGAAGCATGCCTTGATTCATGAGTATGAAATGTTCAAGATGAACACCACATAAAACATATCTCAGCTCCAAACAAGATTCACTCACATTGTAAATCGTCTTCTTGGTCTTGGGAAGATATTTGATGCTGAAGAGTTAAACATCAAAATCTTGAAGTGTTTAACAAGACCATGGCAACCAAAGGTGGCAACAATCAAGGAATCAAAAGATCTATCCAAGATGTCCATGGCTGCATTATTTGGTAAGCTTCTTGAGTATGAATTAGAAATGTCTCAACTAACACATGCAAAAGATGCAGATAAGAAACACAGAAGTATAGCCTTGAAAGATGCATCCTCTAATGTGGAAAAAGAAGAAGACTCAAGTGATGAAGATGGTGATAAGAATCTGAACCTAATAGTCAAAAGATTCAGCAAGTTCATGAGAAAGAACAAGAACAGAAAATTCATAAAGTTCAACAACAACAACAACAAAAAGAGTGACAACAACAACAATACCAACTTCACCTGCTTCAAATGTGGTAAGCAAGGCCACATTAAATCTAAATGTCCTATTTTCTTGAAGAAGCAATTAGGTGAAAAGAAGGGAAAGAAAGAAGGAAAGCCAAAGAAAGCCTACATAGCATGGGAAGACAATGCCTCAACAACTTCTGAATCATCAAGTGAAGCTGAAGAAGCAAATTATGTCTAACATCAATAGTTGATGAAGATGAAGAACTCTCAAGTGCTGAAATAGAAGTAAATCTTGAATTTGATTAACTTGTTGATGCTTTCCATGATATGCATGGAAGAGGCCACAAGCTTGCAATCTCCAACAATAAGCTAAAAGATAACCTTAAATAGCATACCACTAAACTTGTTGAACGACAAGCTGAACTTTGTAAGTTGAAAGAAGAAAATGAAAAACTTCTCTCAAGCCACAAAGCCAATGGGTGTGTGTGTGCTTCTTCCTCTTTAAATGTAGATAAATGCGAAGCTTTACAATAAGAGTTTGATGACTTCAAAAAGAGTCAAGGTGAAAAGTATATGTTATTGCTTTCTGAAAATTCTTATTTGGTTGATCTTTTGAAAAGGCTTTATACATGAAAATGCAGTTTAAATCAAATGCTAAGTGTACAAAAGTATGTTGTAGACACTTCTGGTTTGGGCTACAAACATGGAGCAAAACCTTTTGGAAAAACCAAGTTTGTGCCACCAAAACAAAAGAATCAAAGAGGCTTTTCAAAAACAAATAATAATCAAATGACTCATTTTGAAAAAGCATCAAAATTTGTAACTTGCAATTACTGCATGAAGAAAGGTCACACTTCTCATAAGTGCTATGCCAGAAGGTTCCATGAGCCTAATGGAGACTGCATTTGGGTTCCAAAGAAAAAGAAGAAAATAGCTAACCCTTATGGACTCAACCTTAATTGGGTACCTTGATTTGCCACTTAATTTGATTGTTGCAGGTATGTATCAGAGCAAAATCATCATTATGGTACTTAGGCAGTGAATGCTCTAGACATATGACAGGTGACTTGTCCATGCTTACGAATCTGACTTTGAAGGATGGAGGATTTGTCACTTATGGCGACAACAACAAAGGAAAGATAGTTGGAGAAGGAAATATAGGAGACAACCTTAAAATCAATATCAGAAATGTTCTCTATATGTAAGGTTTAAAGAACAATCTCCTAAGTATAAGCCAACTATGTAATAAAGGATTCAAGGTTTCCTTTAATAACAATTGTTGTTTGATATTTGGTGGTCAAACCAATGAGGTTATCCATGTAGGTAAAAGAAAAGGTAATATCTACTTACTCTCTATAGAACATGCATTCATTCACAACACTAATTGTCTAGTAAGTAAAGTTGATGAATCTTGGCTATGGCATAGGAGAGCTAGTCACATTAACATGCATTACATGAACAAGTTTGTTAGAAAAGACTTAGTCATTGGCTTACCTAAACTAAAGTTTGAAAAGGAAAAATTATGTGATGCTTGTCAAAAGGGGAAACAAAGCAAGATTTCTTTTCAAAATAAAAATGTAGTTTCTACCTCAAGACCCCTTGAATTGCTTCATATGGATTTGTTTGGTCCTTCTAGAACTATGAGCTTAGAAGGTCATTTATATGAGCTTGTAATAGTTGATGACTATTCTAGATTCACATGGACTTTGTTTTTAAGATCCAAGAGTGATGCTTTCTTTGCCTTCAGAAAATTAGCCAAGCTTGTTCAAAATGAAAAGGGAAGCAAAATTATCTCAATAAGAAGTGATCATGGTGGTGATTCCAAAATGAGCATTTTGAAAAATTCTGTGAAGAAAATGTAATCAACCACAATTTTTCAGCTCCAAGAACACCTCAGCAAAATGGTGTTGTGGAGAAGAAAAATAGATCCCTTGAAGAAGGTGCTAGAACTCTTCTTAATGAGACAAATTTGCCTAAACATTTTTGGACTGATGTTGTGAGTACAATTTGCTACACTTTGAATAGATTACTCATAAGGCCTATTTCAAAGAAAACTCCTTATGAACTATATAAAGGTAGAAAACCACACATCTCTCACTTAAGAGCATTTGGCTGCAAGTGTTTTGTTTTAAATAATGGTAAGAAATCACATGGCAAGTTTGATGCTAAGGCTGATGAAGCCATATTTCTTGGATATTCATTACAAAGCAAAGCATATAGAGTCTTCAATAAAAGAACTTTATGCATGGAAGAATTAGTTCGTGTTATTTGTGATGAATCTAACTCCTCTAAAGAGGAAAAGAAGTGTGAAAATGATGCAGGTCCTTTAGAAGAGTATATACAACTCAATGGATCAAATGAAAAGGAAAAGGAAGAACCAAATGTAGAAATGGAGCAATCAACATATGTCCAAAAGCCTAAGGATTGGAGAACTACAAGAGATCTCTCCCTTGACAATATAGTTGGTGAAGTTACTAAGGAAGTATCTACTACATCTTCACTAAGAAATCTCTGCGGTAATATGACTTTTGTTTCTCAAATTGAACCTAAGAACATTGACCAAGCTTTACTTGATGAACATCGGATGCTTGCCATACATGATGAACTTAATCAATTCAAGAGAAATGAAGTTTGGGAACTTGTTCTTAGACCTTCTTCTCACAAGCCTATTGGCACCAAGTGGGTTTTTAGGAACAAACTTGATGAAAGTGGCATCATAGTCAGAAACAAAGCTAGATTGGTTGCAAATGGTTACAACTAAGAGATAGGTATTGGCTCTGAGGAAACCTATGCTCCAGTAGCAAGGTTAGAGGCCATTAGATCCCTACTTGCATATGCATGTTTAATGGATTTTAAATTGTTTCAAATGGATGTAAAAAGTGCTTTTCTTAATGGATATATTGAGGAGGAAATATATGTTGATCAACCTCCTAGCTTTGTTGATTTTAAATATCCAAATCATGTTTTTAAACTAAAGAAAGTTCTTTATGGATTAAAGCAAGCTCCAAGGTCCTGTATGAAAGGTTAAATAACTTTTTACTAAGCCAATCATTCATAAGAGGACAATGAAAATAATAGGAATACTTCACAACAACCAAGAGGGGGGGTGAATTGGTTGAATCTTGTTATTTTAAAATCAAATTCAAATTAGAGTTTTCAGGATCTTTATCACTTTCAAAAACCAAGAAACCTTGTATTCAATCAAATAGCTCAGTCCAAGAATTCAATAGATCAAAATAGAACTTGTTGAACAACGAATGTGATTCAAAGAATTAAAGATCAATGAATAAGATGAGAATAGAGATGTAGGAATAAGAACACAAGCAATTTATATTGGTTCACTTCAAAAACATTAAGCTACATCCAGTTTCTTCTAATTCACACTGAATTAGAGTTCCACTATTATAAAATATTCTTACAAAGAAATCTAAAACCCTATTAGACTTCTAAGGAGAAAGATCCAGAGAACACTACTCTGATCTTTAAGCTAGAGAACCCTTCTCTAGTCCCAAGCAAGAAGAACCCAATTACAATAGTCAATTACAACAGAATTTGTAAACAAAATTACAATCAATGAGTTAAGGAAAGAAACAACCTGATGATCCAGTGAATGACATGCAAATTGAATGAACAATTCAGGTTGAAAGACAAAAACAAACTCAGAACATTCTTCTTCCTTAACCTTTGAAAGAGACTTCTTGCTTTAAAGAATCACTCAAATACCCATGAATGTTTTAGTTGAAGCAAGAACTCATAGAAATCAAAAAAATCACTTTGGAAATGTTTAGAAAGCTTGTGTATGCTCAGAATACGAATTGATCAAGTTACAAAACAAGTTGAGCCTTGGTTCTATTTATAAACAAACTTTTGTAACTAGCAGTAATCGATTAAACGCTCCATACAATCGATTATTTAACTCATGTAATCGATTAAATCAACCTTGTAATCGATTAAAGTGTTCAACAAAGTTTCTAGGCATGAGCAATGAGCAAAATAATCGATTATTCCGTCTTGTAATCGATTAAGACAGGAAACTTCAAAATATCAAAATGCATTATGGAATCGATTACGAAATTTGGTAATCGATTAAGACAGGAACTTGTGGCATTCCAAATATACTGAGTAATCGATTACTAAATGTGGTAATCGATTATTTAATACAAACTTAAGGTTTTCAAACACATAGTGTAATCGATTACTGAAAATGGTAATCGATTAAAGCAGGAAGATGACTTTTCCAATTAAGCCTATGTAATCGATTACAGTACCTTGGTAATCGATTTTTCTAGCATGACTTAAAATCATATATAGCTTTGTAATCGATTACTACCCATTAGTAATCGATTAAAATGTTCAACAAGGCAGTTTTTATAAAGCAAAGGTCAAATAATCGATTATTCCGATAGGTAATCGATTACATTGTTCTTCAAAGCTTTTCCATAATAGTCTAAGAACAAAATAATCGACTATACCTTTAAGGTAATCGATTAAATCAGTACAAAAACCATTTTTCCAAAAACCTTTCATTCAAATAAAAAACTTAGTCATTTTACTAAAGCCTTGTGATTTTTATTAATCAAATTAATTGAATTATAGAATGATATGAATGCAATGCACTTGGATCACCAGAATTGCTTTTCTCTTACACATTTCACACTAATTAATCTTCAAGGTATCCATTGCATGTTGAAAGCTCAAAACCAATGCTTGATTCCTTACATTCTTTAAGTAGCTCCCCCTTAATCCAACAGACAAGTGGACAAAACATTGTTCATCAAGAAATCTAGAAATGATATCTTATTGGTTCAAATATATGTTGATGATATCATTTTTGATTCAAATAACCACTCCTTGTGCAAAGAATTCTCTATCTCTATGCATAATGAATTTGAGATGTCTATGATGGGATAATTAACATTCTTCCTTGGTCTTCAAGTGAAGCAAATGAAAAATGGGACATTTCTCAGCCAATCAAACTATTGTAACGAATTGATCAAGAAATTTGACATGGAGAAAAGCAAAGATGCTGCTATTCCTATGGCAACTTCAACTTATCTTGATTCAGATGAAAAAGGTAAGAAGGTTGATGAGTCAAAGTACAAAGGAATGATAGGATCACTACTATACTTGATAGCAAGTAGAACAGATATAATGTTGAGTGTGTGCTTGTGTGCTAGATATCAAGCTAATCCTAAGACGTCACACCTTAAATCAACCATAAAAGTTGATCTTTGGTATCCAAAAGGTGCATCACTGAACTTAATTGGCTATTCAGATTTTGATTTTGCAGGATGCAAACTTGATAGGAAAAGCACCAGTGGAACATGCCACTTGTTGGGAAGCTCATTAATTTCATGGAATTGCAAGAAGCAATCATGTGTTGCTCTTTCAACAGTAGAAGCTGAATACATAGCAGTTGGAAGTTATTTTGCACAAAGTTTCTGGCTTAAGCAACAAATCCAAGATTTTGGTGTAGAGTTGAAAGAAATTCCCCTTTTGTGTGACAACACAAGTGCCACAAACCTATCAAAGAATCTAGTCATGCACTCAAGGACAAAACACATAGAGATCAGACATCACTTCTATTAAGAACTTTCGGCAAGCATACCGTTTTATCGTTGCAAGTTACAAAATTTATAAAGTTCGTCTCCACAGGGATTTGAGTTCACTTTGGTTAGTTTAAATATTTTATCTATTAGTTTAATAGTTTATGTACAGATGGTGCAAACGAAGGTTCATTTGTTGTGATGACTTAAAGTAAAGGTAGAAATTACGGAAATAAAGAAACGAGTTTTAATTCAAGGAAAGCGTAGGATTCAATTTCGTCTTACTTATCCCTTTTCTATATTCAATTAATATTACCTATGCATAAATCATTTTTCTATTCTTATTGTCGCACACTTTGAGTAACCCTAATTCGATTCCTCTTATATTAAGGTCCTAAGGATATTTACGAAATATCGATTCCTCGCATATTAAATAAATATCCCAGCATTAAGATTCTATTCACGTGTTTAATATGATCAAAACGTTATGCCCTATTCCTAGCAACGAAACGTGATGAGTGAAATCATTCGGTTCAAACCTTAAGTTTACTTTCCAGTTGCCCTTAGAGTTAAATTCATGAAACTAGTGATCACTTAGAATCAAGTATTAAGCGCAGAACGAAATCACCAATAAGAAATAGAATAATCCATGCATAGATAAATTAAAAGAACATAGGGATAAGAAGAGTACGTCTAATCCTTAGAGAAGCTTAGGCGATCATTGGGAGAACTTCCTCAAGAGAAGAACTGATGAAGCAACTCGTCATCGATCCTCTTTTCGGCAAAGTCTCCACTACAAACCTCACCTCTCTCACTTCCCTAACTCTCTAACTATCAACTACTAAGATTTCCTAGGCTAGAACATGAACCAAGACTCCAATTTGGTGGAAAAAATCATGTCCCCTCTTCCAAATCCGTGGCCTTTATATAGTTTTTCCCTCCTATCTGCTTCACTCGCCAAGGCGGCCAATTTCTTCATGTTTTGCTCGCCTAGGCGAGCTTATCTTTATCACCTTGGAACTTGTGCTCGCCTGGGCGACCATTTTTGTAACGCCCCAATTTCTAATCAGGGTCATTACCAAACATACACCACAATCAAGCAGATAAACAATCAGAGTTTAAGCAGTTTGGAAGCTAATACTAATAGTGACCTCATCAAATGTCATCTGTACAGCACTGTACACTATAATATGGTGAATATACATCAAAGTTTCTCTGTACGATACAAAACCGTACAAATATCCCTTCAGGGTACATCACAACAAAACTAAAACAAAATATAAGGTATCTGAGCCACATGCTCATGTTCTCTAGCCTAAGGTGTCCAGCAGCATCTAATCCTGCATAGGCCTCTTGCCTTGGGATCTATCTGCTACTCTGGAAGATTCACCTGCAAAACATAGCCCCACACAAGGGGTGAGATATAAAATCTCAGTAAACTCAGGGCCCTTGAAGGTATTCCCTTCCCCTGGTTCACTGACAACACACACACATATATATATATATA
>PYAF01000349.1:236218-247707 GCA_007407185.1 Glycine tomentella
GACTCGGCCAGTCCACGCTGTTAGCGTGGCATCTCACGCTGTTAGCGTGAGATGTTCGAAACTGTTTTCTCCTTCTTTTCTCAACCATTTTCTTAAGCTTTCTTCAAAGGATTCCAAAGCATATTTATAATTCTTAATCTTATGCTTAATCCGGCTTAATCTAGGCTTAAACACATGGTTAAAATTCCAGATATTACAATTTTAGCCTGTGGGAGCTCGCCTGGGCAAGCTAAAACCTTAATGCTGAATATTTCTTTGGGCTTTGATGATGTTGGGCCTGGATTGCTTATAGAACTTCCATTTTTGCTTTGAACTTCCATTTTTGCTTGGCTTTACATGCTCGGGAACTTCGGAATCTTTAAACCTATCAAAATGCAACATGAGTTTGGACAAATCTTCTCAAAATATGAAATCATAACTTAACTAAGTACAAAATACAATTTAACTAGGTTTTTAGGGTAAGTTCATGAATAATTTTAATCAAAGCAACGGATAAGTGCCTTCCTAGAAGTCTTATTTTTACTAAAATGTAGCACTTATCAACTCCCCCTAACCTAGAATCTTGCTTGTCCTCAAGCAAAGGTAGGAATATCATGCTTTGGAAAGAATCAATTTTTCAGACTGATTAGAACAAAATTTTCAAAAATAGTCAACCTTGAGAATTTGAAAGTACAAAAAGATGGAATTCATGAAATCAAATGAGATTACAGTCAATTCACATTTCATTTCTAAAGAACCTCAAACGAAACATTTGATTGATTTAAGCAGAGGAAAACCTCTCAGATAGGTGTTTAATTCTCCCAGGTAAGTCTTTATTCTCAATTCCATCACTGATATATCATAGACGCAAGTCATTTCCCATCAAATCATAGTTCATAATCATCATGGATCTTTAGGGCTTTATAGGTCGGGCCTAGCTAGAAAAGAATTTTTTGGTTTTTCTGGATATTTCAAAATATACCTTTAAGAATAAGAGAACAACTAAGGATAAAGTTTATGCTTATCATTACTTTTCTTTTCTTTCCATATATCTAAACAACTTGTTCAAACTTTATAAAATTTTTCAACAAGGCAATTTTTTTGTTTCCTTTTCTTTTTCTTTGTTTTTCTTTCTTTCTTTTTTTTTTTCTTTCTTTTCTTTTTCTTTTTTTTTTCTTTTGAATCACATGAATAGCCATATATTAAGCAAAGTCTTTTTCCTCATATCAACTACCAAACTAAAGTTTTTCAACAAAATCCTTCTTTGCTCTCCTAACCTAAGGTAAGGTAGGAAATTCTTTTTCTAGGTTAGGGTTCCAACAAAATATCAAGTGTTTGCCTCAAAAGGGCTTACAAAGGATAATTCATTTATATTTTGGGATATCTTTTTGGCCAATGGCTTAAAGATGTTTAAAAAGAAAGAAGGCCTAAATCATGTCCATAAATCATATGTTATGACAACTAGAAATTTATGCAAAATCAACTATAATTCATATCAGTGAGGACTCTCAGTATATAATTTATGTGGCTGCACACACTCACTAGGCTTAAGGTCTGTTTTCATGTTCAAATCAAACCAATGTTTCCAACTGATGTTGTTTATCAATTCCATGTAAAAAGACTTGCCTTCATTTGATTTTTCTGAAAAACCATTTATTTTGTTTTTCGTTTCTCAAGGTGTCCTACAAAACTTTATTTTTGTTGTGTTCTGATCAAAAATAAGTTTCAAAAAATTTTGTTGATTCTTTTCAAAACATAATATATTTCAAGAAAAATTTTCATTTTTATGCCCCCAAAAAGAATTATGTTCTAAATCACTGTTTTATTTACAAAATGATTTTTATAAGCAAAAAGTGTGTGGAATCTTTCAAAAAGAAGGAGTTTCTTGTGCATAATACCAAAATATTTTCCTAAATGTGCACCGCTTCAACCTATCTTACATACGTACTAATAGCAAAATAATAATAACGCAGCAAAATATTTCAACAAACGATAATTTAATATACCATAAAGTATTCATGAAATGAAAGTGCGTAAATAAAGTAAAGTAAAGTGACTAAAGTACTCAAAAGTAGTAAAGAAAGCGATAAATAAATCAAGAGTAGTGTCACAGATTTTGCAGATTAGTAAGATATGCTGCCAGGTCTTGCTCTAAGTCATCATCTGCTGCTTCCTGAGTAGTTGCAGGTCCTTCTTCTACTACAGGATCCTGGTGGGCCCTAGAGCCTGTTGCCTCCTCCTGAAATATTGGCCTGTCCCCAGGCCATGCTACGTGAGCTCTGAACTGTTCTGGAGTGGGCCATGCAAATGGGCTGGGATACTGACTTTGCTGATGCAAAGTATAGTTGTAGAAGCTCTTGTTCAGCTGCATCTGGCCTCTGAAGTTTGCAGCTTGTTGATCAGCCATGTGTTGCATGTATGTGTTCATTTGGAGTTCCATTCTCTGCAGATGGGCAGAAATGGACTCCAAAGAAACTGGCTTTGGAGACTACTGCTGCTGGACCTGTCTAGCTAAACAGTATTTTTCAATAAAAGCACGGTTAATAGGAGGTCGGATGGTCCTAGAGGGATGTACTTGGATTCCATATAGTTGGCATAAACCAGTAATGAACGCAGGAAATCCAAGTGCCCTATTGGCTCTTTCAGGGTTAAGTGGATGCCTAGGTGGCTCTAAGATCACAAATTGGTGAATTATTGAGCCACATCAATGCTAAGCTGAGTCATACAACTGAAGGCTAGTTGACATTGAGTACAGTGAGTGTGCTTCACACACCTAGGGAAGTGACAAAGCATAATGCCTACTTTCAATACTCATTACAACGGTCAGATATTGGTGAAAATACTATGAACACACTTCAAATAACCAAGAGGGGGGTGAATTGGTTAAGACTACCTTTAAAAATCTTTCTTGAAAACAATTTGCGGAATTTAAAACTTGGATTCTATCACTCAATCACCCTTGATCAAAAAAAAAAAATTCTTTCAATCTAATATCACCTTGAGATACATGTAGTGACTGAAATTTTTCTAGTTGATTGTATATTGATTTCCAAACAATGGTAATGAAAGATATACAATTAAAGAAATAATCACACAACAATTTATATTGGTTCATCTCACAAACATGGAGGCTACATCCAGTGTCTTCCAACCAACACTAGGTTAGAGTTTTCACTATATCAAATTATTCTTGTACAAACACAGCAAGTGACAATCTCTATCAAAACTAGACAAAGATCCTGAATTCTAAAACCCTATTAGAATACAAGTCACAAAGATATTGAGAAACCTACTCATATCTTCAAACATAGAGAACCCTTCTCTAGAATGCTTTACAAGGAATCAATTTGAAATATTACAACACAACAAAACAAATTCTTAGAAAATCTAAAAAGAATGATTCAAGATAAACACTACATGTGATCCTTCATGTATGAATGAATGAAAACGAAATGAGAATACCACACAATCCAGTTAGTATGAATTCTATTGCTCAGAATCAATATCTTGAAAAAATTTCTTTTCTTTAGCACATCTTCTTAAAAACAAACTTAGAAATCTTGATCTTCACAAGATGTATTGTATGATTCGCACAAGTTCTATTTATAAAGAACTGACTTACAAAGGCTGTTAAAAAACTGATTTAACTGACAATAATGATTAATCCGCTAGTGTAATCGATTATTTGCCATATGTAATCGATCAAAATAACTAAATAATCGATTAAATTGTTCCTCAGCAATCTGGAAAAAGATTACGAACAAAATAATTGATTATTTCGTAATGTAATCGATTAAAGCAAACAAGCAGAGTTTTCTAAAAAGCCTATGTAATCGATTACGATAAATGGTAATCGATAAAAGCAGAAGTGTATGGTTTTCCAAAATACACTATGTAATCGATTAACTCAATCTTGTAATCGATTAAAGTGTTCTTCATGGCTTTTCCAAATTTAGAACAAGAGCATTTAATCGATTAAAACATTGTGTAATTGATTAAAACAGTAATTTTTCATTTTTCAAAAACATAGCCATGAGAATCTGTTTTCCTTTGAAATCATTTAGTAGCTTTCAAGTTTTAATAGCACCTATGTATGCAAGTTCAATGAGACATGCAAATAGCAATGCAAGGATCACACATATCCAATATGGCTTTTCAATTTGTTACCCATATCCAATATGGTGCAACCACCTTATCTCTTAATATCTTTCCTATTATCTACAAGTTGTTATTTATCTATAAATAACAACATATCTATAAGGTACATATTATCTCTTATTTGAATTACATAACTACCTGTTATTATCTTATCAACAAATTACTAACAAACAAAGGCCCAAAGCCCATACTCCATGCTATAAATACAGATTCTCTCTAAACCTTTACTGATGCTAATATCATCTCATGATCATCCCATACAAGCTCATAATCTGCTTATCCCATCACTCATTATCTGAGACATCCTCGAAAACCTTAAATACTTTCTCACACACTCAGTTATTCTTCAATAATTGATGTATCTTACTTGAGCATCGGAGTATCTTTCATTTGTTTTGCAGGTCCCTCTCTTAAACAAGGTTGATTCATCGTCCGACGTGTAGAATTTGGAACCCACCTGGACCTCGTCCATCATCATACGTGAAATTTTCAAATTTTGGTAAGACCATGCCCAAAAACTAATAGTCATGAATGACTCCGTATTCTCCCATTCGAAGCTGTATACTACTAGAAACGTGTTTCCTACAAATTAAAATTTGCATGAATTTCCTATTGATTCAAAATATGAATGAAATTCCACAGGTAAATTTTCCTACAAATTTTAAAAATATATAATTTTGTTTATTATTTATTTTATATAAATACTTTTTAATATATTAATGATCACTTCTGTTACTAACAACATTAGATATCGAACTATAGATGGCATAGTTGTGAATCCCGGCCGATCATTGACCCGGTCGAGGTAGTGGATCAGTGGTTCAACTGGTGGGCCAGTAATTGGCTCGGTTTGACCTGGTATATATTAAAAATTCAAAATTATATATGTATCTATTATATATAAGTATGTAACTAACATTATTTGAGTAAGAAAAGTTCATCCATACTCCAAAATTCAAATTAAAAAAATAATTATTTCAAAAAAATCATTTTTTAAAAAAACTGGCCTGGTCGGACTGGTCTAGCCGAGATCGAATGACCGACTTGGACGAATTTGACCGGATTAACCCGGGTCTACTGCGTAACCAGTCCAAAAGCGGAACTGGCCTGATTAGGCCATCGAGTTTCGATTCGACTGGCCAGTCCGGACCGGGTTTGATAACACTTGATAGATTGATTAATATTTTTCGTTGAAATTGGCATTTCATAATATTTAGAAATGGTTTCTTGTAAGAGCTTCCAGATTGCACTTGCTTCCGTAGGATTTGAAATTCATCACAGCATCACAATGCAATGCCCCACATAAATCAGCCAAGCACTTATCATGACTCTACATTTAAATTAGCCCACCCATGGAAACAACATTTTGTGATAAATAATAAAGCATAAAACAGAATTGCAAGTAAAATTGATATAAGACTCAAAAACTTCAAGTTAACAAGAATAAGGGATAATGATAACCAAAAGGATACACTTATTAAAGCTTCAAATTACAGAGCCAAATATTGATATAATAGATAAAAATAACAAGAAATAAGAAGCATGGCGCGATTTGACATACACAATAGTAATAGCTGTAAAAATTGATATATTCTAGTCAAAAATAGGAAAAGTGACACTTAAAAGAAGAGAATTTTTTGGTTTGAATGTCTTCAGAAAATTGTAGTGTCTGTTATCAAAATGTTGATCAAGAAGCTTTTCTTACAATATCCCCACTGCCATTCATGTTGATCTCCGTAAATTTTATGCTTTTCCTGATCCGTGAATATATAATTTTCAAGGTGAAGGCTGCACTTACCTAAAAGCTAGTAGTTTTCTCGTTCCAAAAATGGTGTCAAATAAAAATCATATATAAGAAGCATGTTGGTTCAGATAAAGAAAAAAGAAAAGCATATACTGAAAATTTGATACTTACATAAAGAGTATAATAAATACAAAAGTTACAATTTTCCTAATTAATATATTTACCTGATACTACAGTATAACTATGTGTTTCCAATTTCTTATTAGCACATGTTTTAAACGATATTCATGCATCTGATTCAGAATTTAAATAACTTAATAGTTAATAGCAATGTTGTAAATTCATAATAATTGCCAAAGGAATTTCCATACCCAGAGGAAGCTCCATAGTCTCACATAACCCAATACATAAGAAGTGCATGCTCCCTAAGAAACAACCAATCTATTAAAAAAATGAGAATGGTGGTAAAAGACAGTTATTTTCAGTTGACTTATGAACTATAGTAGCAAAAGTTGTACAATTCAAAAGTGTACATCATACCAACCTAAGATGTAGGCGGCTGAAACAAACTCCAAATATCCTTTCAAAAAGACTAAACAAGAAAATTCCTAATTTGTTTTATTACCTGAGCAACCTCTAATTGCTAGTGACATCTCATGAGACTGGTGTGGCTACACCACAAAGCTATTCTACTCTGAACTCTGCATACAGATAAATTGATATAACTAAAGTCTTAAAAATGAGCATCAACAGGGGATGGACAACTATTTATGAATAATTATAAGTTTTTGATTCTACAACGCCATTGTTGTATACAATTTGTTCTTCTAGAATTTGTTGTACAATATATCTTTACTCATATAACTGCAAAATAATATAGTATTAACAAAATAAACACTTCCTCACTAATTAAAATGCTAACTAAAGAATGCAGCACCTCTAATATGGACAAATTCTATTTCCTTTCCATGTTTCGTGTTTCTTTTTAGATAGTTTCTCAAAGAATGTTAATGATACATTCACTAGCAGCTATCCATAAAACGTTGCTAGATAGTCATCACAAAAAATTTAGTTATGGTTTGTTGTGATTCAAATTAAAGTAGCACAACTACATGTAGAAGCAAAGGAAAGAGAGCAATATCGTTATACAAATGTTTGGGAGATTCATCTGAAAACATAAACAATCAAGATTACTTAGTAAAGTATTAGGCATAAGGACAATTGTCTACTTGAAATTTTCTCTCTCTTTACGTTTTAAAGAAGAGCACAACACAATGAAATGCACACTAAATGAGTAGATTCGACATGCTTCTCTAATTCTATTAGTGCAATCACAAATTATGTAACATAAAACACAAATTCCAATTAAAATAGCAAAATTTTCTAGAGCCATGAATTTGCACATAGTAGCTATATACATACCGTGACCTTTTCCAACCGTTCTCAATTGAGCTACAGACTTTAATATCTTCTTAATTGCTTCAACCTATACAAAAGAAAGTGGCATGTTTTGACAAACACATTGGTAATCTAAGTAAAGACAGAGTCACTTGCAAGTTAGTTCATTTTCAATGTTCACTGCTTACATGCATAGAATTTCACTTGCAGGATAAACAAACCTTGTGGTTGTGACAACTCTTTAGCATGTTGAACATAACATGAAGAGAAAAGGTAAATATGAACCAATGTGAAGTAAATATGGTCAAGTTACTTTTTCCTGTTACCAGTTAATTATTGGCCAGTTAGATAGGTCAGTTTCTCTCATCATGGATCATGTTTTCCAAGTTTATTTCCATCACAAGTTCTTGTTCCCCTAATTCTTATCCTTACTTCATGCATGCAGTAGTTTGATAGAACATTTGAGACAGGTTAAAGAGAAGAATAGCAATACACTTGCTAATTCATGATATAGTCAATAAAAAAACAAATAGTACAAATGTGAAAGTTACCATGAGGTAAGCCTTACCCCACTAGAGGATAAAGTGTCCATGTCAGCACTCTCTCATGAACATGAAGTAATATTGACAAAGGATCATCCCTTAATTGCAAACTGGAAACCTAACATTTACAGCCATCAAATAAAATCTCTTTAAAGAATGATTAAACTAATTAATCATTTTCAACCAACTAAAAACCTATTGAAAACAAATCAAATAAAAGACTAATAAATTTCCATTGGTTATTTTATAGTCGATATATGCACTAAAAAGTATATTAGAAATATATTCTAAATTAATTAATATACAAATAATACATTATAAATAAAATAAAGCATGAAACAAATTTAAAGTTTTAAATATACAACACATTTTTAAATATAAAAATTCTTTCTGCTAGCCATCCTCCCTTTTAAAACTTGTATGCAAGGTGACCTCTAAAATCCATAGCTACTAATTCATCTTTAGCTTCTAAAACAATATTTTCTTTTTCAACTTAGTGGCATTTGACAAAATAAGAAAAACCTATGTAAGCCAGATGAGTTCCTTCATAGCCCAATCACAAATTAACTCATGCCAGTGGAATTGACATTCTATCTAACATGTAATGTTCAAGCTACACCAATCCAATTTATATTTATCTCTCCATAAGAAGCTACTAAAAATAATCACCGACATCATGAAAAGGATTTTGTAGCTCATTACCTCAAGTCCTTTAAGCTACACCGAACACAAAAATAGTTATAGGCACAGAAATTGACAATTGAAGAACAAGGAAATTATATAATTAGTTGCTACATTGGAGACAAAGTAACATTTATGCAATTAGTTTCCATATTGGAAAATTATTAATCATTGATCTTCGTTCTCCATCTTCTTCACAACAGATTGGAAAAAGGAAAATAAGACTGAAGCAGCTAGGGTTTTATGGTCCCAACTACGTCTTCTACTTGATGCAGTGAAAGCAATCGAAGAGCTTATGCACGAAATTGGCAGAGATTGAGCAAATCAAAATTGAAACTGTGCAGAGAATGTGAAGGTTTTCCGTGAAATTGGAATCAGAAGACATAACGAGGATTGAAATTATAAAGGCTTAGATTGGGAAGGTTACGCGATGTGAATGTAATAACAACTTCGAAGGCGTTTTTCTTTTATAAATATATTTTATCCTTGAGCACATCCAGCAGTGGTTGCGAAGAGTTAGACTGAGAAAATAGGGAATGTGACTGAAACTGTTCGCGAGAGAAGATAATCGCTTCGGTGGATGCGGTTTGTGGCACAAGTTAAAAAGGTGAAGATAAACGATATAGTGATGAGCGAGTACATTGCAGTGAAATAGTTAGTGAAAGGAAAACACGTCATATTAGAGGGTGTCTCCACTTCAAGTGAATTATAAAATTATTATTATTTTTTACAAATTTGTAGGAAAATTTATCTGTAGATTTTCATGCCACGTTATTATAATATTAATTTAATTTACATGTAAAAGTATACACTAGGTATTTTTTCAGATTCCTATTTCACATAAAAATTGGCAAATATTTCTTGTGAATATTTTTTCACAAGAATTTTCTGTAAATAAATTCATAGAAAATTTATGGGAATTTTTTTTCCAACAAAATCCATACAAAATTGACATTTTTCTAGTAGTGATACATTAGTGCGTGTAGTGGAGGCAGAGCCGGTTCTGAGATTTTTTATGTCTTGTGCAATCCAAAAGAATTTTATGCTTATAATTATTGAAATATTGTCTTGCTTAAAATTTTTGTTACAAAACTCAATAATAATCAACATTATTTAAAGCAACGGCAACATTGATAGTTAGTATTATTCTAAAAGTCGTTATTAATGATAACATGGATAGTTACTAATCCATATAAAATCATGTAAAAAAAATAAAATTAATTAATCTAGCTTGTGACATAGAGGAAGAACTTCAGAGTGTTATTAAGTCGTGGTCATTTCGAGGTTAGGCCATGGATCTGATGGGAAAAACCCATCTTAGTTCTTCTAAACACCATAGTTTTATTATTATCGCAACGAATTATTTCACGAAGTGGGTGAACGCATAGTCAATGGTCTCTTACTCAAAATGGCATCATCATATTCATCCAGAACCAAATAATAGTATATAGGTTTGGGATACCAGAAACTATAATGGCTGATCAGGGTACTATTTTCACATGTGACAAGGTAATGGCATTCGCTGAGCAGTTTGGCATAAAGATTGTTCACTCTATGCCTTACTATGCCCAAGCTAATAGGCAAGCGAAAGCCACTAAAAAAATATTATATTAATTAAAAAAATATGTTGAAGAGAAACCCAGGCATTGGCACGAGATGTTATTCGAGGCATTTTAAGCCATCAAGAATACTAAGAATAATGTTACGACTATGACACTGTTTCGACTAACTATGGTCAAGATGTTGTGTTACCTCTAGAGATTAATGTCAAATCTCTAAGTGTGGCTAAGCAACATAACTTGTCAGCTAATGATTATTAAAGATCATTGGTTCTAGAATTAGAATTGGGTGAATATCGCCTGATGGGTTATGAAAATATTAAGCGAAATAAAGAAAAGGTGGTGTGACATTACAATAAGCATGTCCACAAAAGGGGATTCGAATAAGGCGATTTAGTTTTGAAATTAGTGTTGCCTCTTGGGTTCAAAGATAATAAATTAGGAAAACGGTTGTCTACTTGAGAAGGGCCCTTTGTTAGAAGTCAGAAGATTTCAAAGGGTGTCTGACGCTTAATGGATATGCAGGATAATGAGCATCGTAGAAGCATTAATGCAAGATACTTAAAGAAACATTATCCTAGCATATACTAAGAAAAATTAGAGCAAAAATAATTGTCTTGATGGCTACAAGCCAGCCGCCATAGCTAAATCAGGGCACACAGGCCCATAAGTTATTATTCAAAAGGCAGAAAAACAGAAAGATATCTACTAAGGTTGGGCGGCTGATGAACTCCCTTCAGGGGTGTTTAGAAATGCCTACAGCTAAAGATATGGGGACGACTGCCATAAGCAATTGGACTTGAATCAACATATGTTGGAAGCCACCCCCACCCCATGTTAACTTGGGCCAATTCCTTATCCGCTTTCTCAAAAGTTTGAAGCAAAAGATGTTTATGCTCGTAGAGGGAGGAGATGTCCTTATCCAGCTAGGTTCCTTGTTCATACAATTCCAGCCTTTTTTCATTATAACCATTCACTTGAGGATAGCCGCACCAAGAATAGGTTGGAGGGTGTAGATTTCTTGTTGGATAGCTGCCATTTGAATTTCAAGCTCAACTAATTGAACACTTGTTATGGCCTGCTGTTCTAAGTCAGGTTGCACTGAGAATTGAGTCCCATAGGCTGAATTGAAGGATTGAGGTTGGGGAGCGAGGTTCCAAATAGGTTGGGGATTGCAAATTGCTGATGATCCCAATTCTCTAGCTATTTGATTAATAGTACAATTAACCATTAATATATAAGCAGTTTAGTTTAATTAAAATATCAAACTATACAAAAATTCATATTTTTTTTATCAATTATTTTTCACCAGTTCAATTCAGTTTTTTTCCTATCTCTACTTGAGAGTGGGATAAAGGGTGTGCAATTAATCAAATGGCCACTATTTGTGTAAGGCAAATATCACAAAAAGGAAGGGGGGGGGGGGGG
>PYAF01000349.1:272827-323954 GCA_007407185.1 Glycine tomentella
AGTCTTCCCAAAAATGGGTCTTTTCATCTGATAATAATCCCACTTGAGGTGCATACACACTGATGATATTTACGATAAGATCCCCGACTACAAGCTTAACCATCATAATCCTATCGCCTTTCCTTTTTACATCAACGACTTTATCTCTGAAACTTCTATCAATCATAATTCCAACTCCATTGCGGCTCTTGATATTACCTGTGTACCACAACTTAAAACCTGTGCCCTCCACTTCCTTGGCCTTTTCTCCAACCCACTTAATTTCTTGCAAGCAAGCAACATTCACTTTCCTTCTGGCAAAAACATCTGCTAACTCCCTCAGTTTACCCGTTAATGTTCATATGTTCCAGCTTCCCAATTTCATTCTAAACCCCTGGGTTGTGTTTGCCCGCCACGCTCGCCCATCTGCGTGTTGGGACCCTTGCCTTTTTGTCACTAAATCCGGGTGGAGACCTGGCGCCTTGCCTTTCGGCATGGACCCTAGCATCTTTTTCACTACATCCCGGGGTCGATGTAGCGCCTTGCCTTGTGGCGAGGACCCTAGCTCTTTTTTCGATACATCCGGGGTTCGATGTAACGCGTCGCTATGAAGGGAACGCCCCAACGAAATATCATAAAGGTTCATCACATAAGAATAGCTAACTTTTTATGGCCGGTTCGCAACTCCTGACGCCAACCCTCCTCCTTTATCCTGGCTTGGGACAGGCCATGCATGCATACACACATAGGCGAATACGATATTTGCACTTCCATTTTATACTATTTGTACAACTTGATATGCTTATGAAAAATTCAACTAATATTCATCTAGATATTTATTATACAAATTATTTGTGTAAAACTTTAATTTTAATGGGAAAACAAAAGTAAAAACACATAAAACAATTGAATTAAGTTTTCTACTAACAATTGTTTCTTTAAAATCTACTAGTGATGGCCTAATGACGTAATTTTTAATTAGTGTTAGTACTTCATTATACCCATGATTGATACAAATAATAAACTTTTGTCCATGCATTATACACTTTTAACTTTTAAAGTATATTTATTTTTATTTTTTTTGTTTTGATCGTTATCATAATTTTTTCATTCAAAATTATTCTTGTATTTCTTTTTTTTTTCCATGTATTATACACTTTTTTCTTCTTCTTTGTAATACATAATAATAATTTGCTTTTAGTTCTTATAATTGCTCCTATAAACTAATTTAAAATAAATCAAATATTATAAGAATTAAAATGAAGATAAATATGCTGCAAAATAATGAAGATAAATATGCTGTAAAATAATGAAGATAAATATAATATAAGAACTAAAATAAAAAGAACCAAAATATAAAAAATAATAAAATTTACAAATGCCTTAATAAAAAAATACAAGAAAAAAAGGTACATGTGAGGAGAAACATATTAGGAAAAAAAATGAAATAAACCCTGAAATTCGATTATTACTGTGTATGATTTTTTATTTTACCAAATCAATCATCAATTATTTACGCTGTATTGGGGATCAATGAATGATGAATCATCTAACATACATAATACAAATTTTTTTGAAGTACACGATGCAACATTGCACCGTGAAAATGGGTGTGAAAGATTTGTAAGAAAGTGCAGAGTTTCCTCAAAAACCATTAATTCGGTGCAGAATCTGAGAACACTAAAATCTCCGATTCGAGATGTATCAGTGGAGGAAGTTCGAGTTCTTCGAGGAGAAGTACGGCGCAAAGTGCGCGGTTCCTGAGGCCGACGAAGACGACGGCGGCGTCCTCGCGGCGGGGAGGAAGATTGAGTGCTGTTCGAGCGGTAGGGGCAAAGTCGTCACCGGCTTCGATGACGGCGTCGTTTGCTTTTTCGATCGAGGCCTCAAGTTCAACTACGCTTTCCAGCCTCACTCCTCTTCCGTTCTCTTTCTTCAGCAACTCAAGGTATGTGAGAGAGAAGGAGAGAGATAGATGAATGTTACAATTTTATGAAATTCTGTTTTTAATTGTGAAAATTGGTGGAAGAATTAGCAAGTTTAGTATTAGTATGGATTTTTTTTTTGGTGTGTGTGTGTGTGTGTTTTAAGGATTGATGAAGATCATTTTGTGGTTTAGATGTTTTGTTAGGATTCTTAGTAGTTCGATTGCGCTTTGATTCGTGAATTGAAGTTCGATTACACTTTCAATTGATGGAATCAGTAGCAGCAGTAGTAGTAATTCAACCTCACTCTTATAAGGTGGGATCATTGTTGGAATTTTCGAGAGTCCTGTTTTTAAACGTGTCTGATTCATTGCTGGTTGTTTCGGTGTTGGAATTTTCTAGAATCCTATTTTTAATTGTGGAAACTGGTGAGAGAATTACTGGGCTTAGTAATTAGTATTAGTATCAAGGTTTTAAATTGTGGTTGTGGTTTTGTTGTGATCCCTGATGTTGCGGGAAATTGCGGATAAATGTGTTGTGGCTCAAATTGCGGTTGCATACCATTTATTAAAACCTTGCTTAGTAGTATAGATATTTTTTTTCTTCTATGTATTAAGGATTGGACATCAATGAAGGGATTTTGTGGTTTAAGAGCATGGTTGGATGTCTGATTCCAATAATGCAAACTATTGTTCATACATTCCAAAGCATGAAATGGAGAAGCAAATTGGTTTTGTTAATTTAATTTCAACTGATAACCAAACACACTCCCAATGTTTTGTTGTTAGTCTAGGATTGTGCTTTTATTCTTAAATTGAAGTTAAAAGAGGTGTGTTTTTTGTGTTGATTAACCAGCAACGCAACTTTCTGGTAACAATTGGGGAGGATGAACAGCTTACTCCCCAGCAATCAGCTTTGTGCCTCAAGGTTTTTGACCTTGACAAGATGCAACCAGAGAGTTCAAGCACGACAAGTCCTGATTGCGTTGGGATATTGCGAATATTCACTAATCAGTTTCCTGAGGCAAAGGTAAAATGACACTGTAATGGATGGTTGTTACTCTTCATTTTCTAATGAATGATGCCCATGTAGTTTTAGTAAAACTGGGTAGCAATGTAGTTTTACTATCTTGGTCCTGTATTTTGATGATTTTAGAACTACGTGGTACTGCAGATTACATCGTTTTTGGTTTTAGAAGAAGTGCCACCTATACTACTCATAGCTATTGGCTTGGACAGTGGTTCTATTTACTGCATCAAAGGAGACATTGCACGGGAGCGTATCACCCGTTTCAAGCTTCAGGTGGAATACAACCATTCGGACAAAACAATTTCTGCTGTAACTGGACTTGGGTTTAGGGTGGATGGTCAATCTCTACAGTTATTTGCTGTAACTCCAAGTTCAGTGAGCTTGTTTTCGTTGCATGATCAACCGCCGAGAAGGCAGACCCTTGATCAGATTGGATCTGGTGTGAACAGTGTTGCAATGAGTGATCACTCTGTATGTTGGTTGTCTTTGTTCATTGTTCTAAATGAATTTTATAAGTTATCATAATTATTTTCTTTGTAAATGCTGAATGTTTCTATTTGTTAATATGAATAGGAGTTGATAATTGGTCGACCTGAGGCAGTATATTTTTATGAAGTTGATGGGCGTGGTCCTTGTTGGGCTTTTGAGGGAGAGAAGAAATTGCTTGGATGGTTTCGTGGATACCTTTTGTGTGTTATTGCAGATCAAAGAACAGGAAAGCATACTTTCAACATCTATGACCTTAAGAATCGATTAATAGCCCACAGTGCATTGGTTAAAGAAGTTTCTCATATGCTCTATGAATGGGGTAACATCATACTCATAATGAATGACAAATCAGCTTTATGTATTGGAGAAAAAGATATGGAAAGCAAGCTAGACATGTTATTCAAGAAAAACCTATATACTGTAGCAATTAATCTTGTACAGACTCAGCAAGCAGATGCAGCGGCTACTGCTGAAGTGTTAAGGAAATATGGGGATCATCTATATAGCAAGCAAGACTATGATGAAGCAATGGCCCAGTACATAAATACTATTGGTCACCTTGAACCTTCTTATGTTATACAGAAGTTTTTGGATGCTCAAAGGATCTACAACCTCACAAATTACTTAGAGAAGCTACATGAGAAGGGTCTTGCTTCTAAAGATCACACCACACTTCTATTAAACTGTTACACTAAATTGAAAGATGTTGAAAAGTTAAATCTATTTATTAAAAGCGATGACAGCATTGGGGAACTTAAATTTGATGTGGAAACAGCAATCAGGGTTTGCCGTGCTGCCAATTACCATGAGCATGCAATGTATGTTGCAAAGAAAGCAGGGAGGCATGAATGGTACTTGAAGATCTTGCTTGAAGATCTTGGTAGCTATGAAGAAGCCTTGGAATATATTTCAAGCCTTGAATCAAGTCAGGCAGGGATGACAATAAAGGAGTATGGGAAAATTCTGATAGAGCACAAGTCAGTGGAGACAATTCAGATTCTCATAAGGCTTTGCACAGAAGATGGTGACAAAATAGGACGCTCAAATGGAGTGTACATGTCTATGTTGCCATCTCCTGTTGATTTTCTTAGTATCTTCATTCATCACCCTCAGTCCCTTATGGATTTTCTTGAAAAATATACAAATAAGGTCAAGGACTCACCTGCTCAAGTTGAGATTCACAATACCCTCTTAGAGTTGTATATATCCAATGAATTGAACTTTCCTTCAATGTCACAAGTTAATGATGGTAAACATTACCTTAATGGAGCATCAGCAAAAACCATGATTTTAAGTGCTCAGTCTAATGGAAACATTGGTGATCACAAAAGTTCAGAGCAGGAAAAGAACCGTCTCGAAAGGCTTGAAAAGGGTTTAAGCTTGCTTAAGAGTGCATGGCCTCCAGAGACAGAACATCCACAATATGATGTTGATTTAGCTATTATACTATGTGAAATGAATGCATTCAAAGATGGGATTTTGTATTTGTATGAGAAAATGAAACTCTATAAAGAAGTAATTGCTTGCTATATGCAGGCACATGATCATGAGGGGTTAATTGCATGCTGCAAGAGGCTGGGGGATTCTGTTAAAGGAGGGGACTCATCTCTTTGGGCAGATGTACTTAAATATTTTGGTGAGCTTGGAGAAGATTGTTCTAAAGAAGTAAAAGAAGTTCTGACTTATATCGAGAGGGATGATATTTTGCCCCCTATGATTGTGCTTCAAACTCTTTCCCGAAATCCATGCCTCACACTTTCTGTGCTCAAAGATTACATTGCTCGAAAGCTTGAGCGGGAATCAAAGATGATTGAGGAGGACCGACAAGCTATTGAGAAATATCAGGTTCAGTATTAGTTTTATTTGTTTGTTTTTTGGGTATAAGGTTGGGTCTTTTTAATTTTATTTTATGGTTTATAAGGAGGACCAACAATATTAGTTTTATTTTATTTGACTAAAATTGATATCAGTAAAAATAATGTACAGGATGGCTTATTAGAAATGGCTTGACTGTCACAAACAATCCAAAATTATATGGATAATATCATAGTACCTTAAAACTTTATCAGTATATCGTTTCAAAATTGTGAGTTCCTCACTTTTTCTTCCTCATCTTTTCTATTCTTTGGTTTCTATTCACTCCCTTCCTAAATAAATATGAACAGGAATTTATATAATTGAACAGAAAATGGAGATATCAAAATTTGTCATGCATGAACACCCGAGTGACTATTGAACTAAGGAATGAAAAACATGTACTTGAAATTTAGAGAATTAACAACTGGGTGATTTTGATTATTCAATGTGAGGCAGACATCTGTTCTATGTTATAATATTTATTACAGTTAGCATCTTCATGTTATAATACATGCCACGTGCTTTTTATTCATGAATTTTCATTACCTAGGACTCCTTTGTTTCCTGTTAAAGATGCAGATTGGTGCATTGTGATGGTAAGCTGGTAAATATAAATGATTATGTGCCCCTTTTTTTAAGCTTTAGAAACAAAAGTGATTTTAAGAGTGTATAGAAAAGTGGTTTATCTTTTTAGAGATTTTATGCAAAGAACAATCTATTTTTTGTTTGGTAACAATTATAAAAAATACTCTTTTTTGTTTTCAAAGATAATTATATTGATAGTATTTTTGTTTTTTTTTTTTACCAGGAGCTATACAAAGTAGCTTCTCAAAATAATAAAATATCTGATTTCTTTTTGTTTCTAATTATTTTCGAAAGCGTTGACAAACTCAATTAACATTTTAAAAGTGATTTTCTTAAAAATAAAATTGAATTTTTATGAGAAAAAGCTACAACAAATGGGTTCTATATTGATAAGAAATACTTTCAATATGATATAGTTTAATTTATTGAGAAATATTTCTCAATTGATCATGTATTAAGATCAAATTCTGTACCCTGACTCTGTAAAGATTAGTTTCTTCACCTATCGGGTGGCAGGATACTCTGGGAAACAAAAAGAAAATATACATAGATAAAAACCTTCTTTGTCTCGTACAAGTCTAGTGAGTAGTGATATTCTTTGTTAATTATTTTTCTTTCTGTAATCAATTTGGAAGTATTCTATACATATTTTCTGTGCAGGAAACCTAAAATTATATTCTTTGGTTTCTATTACTCTTGGATCATTCCGTCAAAATTAAATAATTAAATATGAACAGGAATTTGGATGGTTGAGTAGAAAATGGAGGTATTGGAATTTGTCATACATGAAGACCTGAGTAATTATTGAACTATGATGAATGAAAAACACTTGCTTGTAGTTTAGAGCATGAACAGTTGGGTGATTTTGGTTATTCAATGTCAGGCAGTCACCTGTTTTCTGTTATAATGTGTTACAGTCAGCATCTTCATGTTACAACAAAGCATGCCACTTGTTTTTTATTCATTTGAATTGAATTTTCATCACCTAGAACACTTTTTTTGGGTCCTGTTGAAGATGTAGACTATTGTATTGTGATGATAAACTGGTAAATACCAATGATGATTTTGATAAGAAATAATTTCTTTGAATATAATGAAATATAATTTATTAAGAAATACTTCTCAGATGCTTTATATATAGATAAAATGTTCTTTGCCGCATACGAGTCTGGTGATCTTATCTGTTAATTGTTATTCTTTATGTAATTAGTATGGAAGGATTTATATAAAATATGTCTGTGCAGGAAGATACACTGGCAATGAGAAAAGAGATTCAAGATCTTAGGACAAATGCTCGAATTTTTCAGCTTAGCAAGTGCACTGCGTGCACCTTCACCCTTGATTTGCCTGCCGTGCACTTCTTGTGCATGCACTCATTCCACCTGCGCTGCCTTGGTGATAATGAAAAAGAATGCCCTGAGTGTGCACCTGAATATAGGTCGGTCTTAGAAATGAAAAAAAATTTGGAGCAAAATTCTAAGGATCAGGACAGGTTTTTTCAGCAGGTGAAGAGCTCTAAAGATGGGTTTTCTGTCATTGCTGAATATTTTGGAAAAGGGATCATCAGCAAAATAAGTAATGGATCCACTTCTGGTCCCATATCCGGAACTGCATCATCCAGTAGTGGTTTCTAAGGCTTGAGATTTCTGGCATTTGCTTTCAGCACTTATTCTCCATTTAACATTAAACAAGTTGGGCTTTGGATATTGGATGAAATTTAGTTATTTTTTCGGGTTTCCGTTTTCTTCATTATTGCTTGTTGACTGGGGTCCAGGGTTCATATTTTCCATAATGTGCTGTCTGTTATAAATAAACCAGGAGTGGTTCGTTAATTAAGGAAAGTCCCTGAATGGTCTTCCTCTATTGCCAGAGTATTGAACTTTCTGGGAGGATTTAAAGTGTGTTTCAATGGATCAGAACAGAACATTTTCATGGCAGCCTCTCCTTAATGGAAATACTGGATAAATATTCAAGGCAATGTGAGATTGGTTAGGTATGAATTCAAGTGATACTTTTCTTTTTCTTGTTTTTCTTTGTGTAAAATTATGATGGCTTAGAATCATGGAAATGGGATTTTTACTTTGATTGTTTCAATTTTTGTGAAGGCCATGAGCAATAGTAACAATATGAATACTTGAATAGTCTGTTTATGCCAACTGCATTGGTTTCGTGGACTTCATGTCCTATTTTCTGTCTTTACCCTGTTCTACATGGCACATTATGAGTTACTTCTGAATTCTAATTTGTTTCATGCCAGAATATTTAATTGTGTCATACTTAAAAAAAAAAAAAAAAAAAAAAAGCTAACGAGGTTCTAGCAATATTTGATCTTGGCTTTTGAAATTTAAATCTTTTATTAGGATTGGATTTTTGTCTTTAGTCAGTGTTCTTTATCCAAAATACATATTCCATCATTAGTTAAGTTAAGATTTATTGAAGACTATATCCCAAGGAATTTCCTTTATAAAAATATAGCTACTCTTGCCACAAACTTTTTATGATCAGAAAGTTGGTGTAAATAATATCCCATAGTTTCTTTGGGATACCCAATGCATCTATGTTTCTCATACCTCGCCTTAAGTTTGTCTATTCGCAATCTCTTAATGTAAGTGGAACAAGCTCAAGCCTTGTTGTGTTTGAGATTTATTATAGCCTTTTTCATATCACATATGGAGTTGTAGATACTAATGTTATTGAAACTTTATTTAGCAAATAAGTTACTGATTCTAAAGCATGTATGCACATAAATTTACTAGAAGATCATAGGTAACTTGATTCTCATAGTCAATTAGCATATAAAGCATCTTATGCATGAGAACAATTTTTAGGTAACGATACTAATCGTCATAACTTTTTGACAAGTGGAACAAAAAAAACTTAAATTATTTGTTCTGCTTCCATACTCAGAATGACAAGAGAAAAGATAATTGTGTGTTTTTAATATGCAGTTTAAGACTCTTCTTATAACACACTTAGGAAACTTCTTTTCCTAACAAATTTAAAAAAACTCACAATGCATCCCTTCTCTTCTTCTATCTAATAGTTATTTAAAATTTTACACCAATATGTCTTTTGTTTTTATATGCTAACTATTAACATATTTAAATTTAAAAATAAAATTTATTTTTGTTTCTGTATGCTAGTTATTAGCATATTTAAATTTAAAACAAAGTTTATTTATTTATATGCTAGCTATTAGCATATTTAAATTTTTTATTTATTTCTATATGCCAACTATTAGCATATTAAAAACAAAATCTTTTTTGTTTCTAATCAATAAATCAATTATTTTCATGCAAAAATATATAATCAAAAGGATATATCATATGGTCCAAATAATATCATATATTATTAACTTTTATCACAATAATCGAAATCTTGATACAATTCTATAAATTATATATTATATCTCTATATATTGCAATCATATAATATATATGATATTATATATCTATATAATAATATAATAAAACTTTTACATATATTATCAATATAATAATAACAATCATGAAAAGAAATCACCAATAAAAAGTTAACACTATTAATATATGTGATATTTCACAAATCAATATCCACGATGAATTATAGATCAATTAAAAAAACATGAGATATTAATTTCATAATTTCTAAAAATCTAAACAAATATATCATAATATATAAATGTATATATATATTTTTTTTAACAATTTCACAATGAAAAATGTCGAGCCTAATCATTCTATACATACATCAACATCAACAGTATCTTTAATCCAAGTTAATTGGGGTCGGTGGTAGATGAACCCAATGATAAATCGAAAAAGAGACAAAGAAAGAGAAAGAGGGAGGAGAAGAAAAAAGTGAAAATAAGACAAAAAGAGAGAAAAAATAAGCTAAAATAAAAGAAGGGTAAAAGGAAGAAGGGAGAGAAGAAGAGGAAAAAAACTAAAACAAGGGAAAGAACTAAAATAACACATAACTACTAATGAGTTTAACCATCCACCAAACTTATAGTTTTTCTCTACTTCGTCTTAAGACATACCGTCCACCAATCTATGTCTCACTCCTTTAGGTCTTGTTTAACTACCTATCTTCATATAAGTTTCGGTCGATCTCTACCTCTCTTTGTGTCGAGTTCTTGGTAACAAACTCTTGTTCTAACAGGAGCATCCAGTGGTCGTCTCATAACGTGCCCAAACCATCTCAATCTATAAATTATACAAAATATAATTTCACTTAAAGTGAATGAACTCACTAACTTTTAATCAAACATGTTTTCATAATTTCAACATTTGATATACTCAATTATATCAAAGTCATCAATTTATATAACAATGTTGAAGATAATAGTTTTCATCTTTAGAGCTACTGAAAACATGTTACATCTAATAAAGATTACCTTAACATCTTATAATTTACATATTTAATCTATATCTGTATAATCTTTCAATATGTGAAAATAAAAATATATCTAATATATATATATATATAATATATATATATATATATATATATATATATCAATACATTACATGTACACCAAATCAAATATCACATGTTAATCATGATATATTATTTTTACTTTCATTGCAATCAAGTCGTATATTATACAAGATATAATATAATAATAATAATAATCTAAAGTATATATTAGAATCTTGATATACATGTCAAATATACAAAACTCATTAAGAATAATCCAAATATTGAATATAGGTTTTAGATTTAACAAATCAAGTCAAAGATATTTCAGTAAGCTTATTATAAATATATGCATTTACGATTTTGATAAAAAAAAAAAAATTATGACCATTGCAGTACAATTTAATAAAACACATTTTTTATTTTCACAACGAAGTCAATGAAAGGTTTTGTAACAAAAAAACAAACACCTGCGAGGTGGTTCACATTTGGATCATACTTTCTTTCCAAACATAATCTAAAAACAAGAGATATCACATATCTAATAATCCAATATAATGATTATGCATCTCGAAATGTTTCATATTAAACAAAACACATATTTTCACAACAATTGCAATATGCTTGATGGGTATCAAGAAAAAACATATTCACTTTTAGAAGAAAAACGAATTTCATAGTATAATTTTCAATACAAAAGATCCATGGCTCTGATACTAATTGATAGTTATATAGAAGTGTTTCCAACACTTGCAGTGGAAAATTAGGATATATTTTGCATTAAAAAATATACAATCATGATAAATTGAGAAAAATAGAATTGTGTACACGTATGTGCATTCTTGAAGCAACAATTTTTTTCCTCAATAGTGTGAAACTCTACATGTATCCACACCGAGACCAATCTTTGCTATTAACTCTTTGATGAATGAAACTCTAAAAAGCAAACCTTCTTTCTACTTTTCAAGTCTAAAACTAGTTTTGAATTTTTCTAGTTTGTTTTTGGTACTCTTTTCTCTCATGTAGATGCTTCTTGCTATTTATAATGTTAAAGAGTTATAAATTTGAGCCTTTTTAAAAAATGAGATATTTTATTTAAAATGATTTCATATCTCTTTATCTTTATATTTGAAAATAAAAACTATTTCATATCTTTATATCTTAAGAAGCTTCCAAACATAAGACAAAGATAATTTTCAAATAACCACATGATTAATTACGATAAGTAATCACATGATTAGAACCTGATATGTAACAATGAAATTTTATTCTTATGTCAAGTTCCACACTTATAAAATAATACTCTTTGTTTATATTAATTATATTCTGGCAGTGTTGTGAAACCCGGTTCGGATTGGTTCAAACGGGACCCGGTGGCCTAATCAGACCAGTTTCATTATTGGATTGGTCACGCAATTGATCCGGTCAAACTCAGCTGATTTTACAATCTTTTTTTAATTTTGGATTTTTTTAAAAAAATTGGATTTTGAATTTTGGATTATTATCAATTATTATTTTGAATTTTGGAGTATGAATGAACTTTTCTTACTCAAATAATGTTGATTATATACTTATATATAATAGATACATATATAATTTTGAATTTTTCATATATACAGGGTCAAATCGAGCCAATTACTGACCCACCGGTTGAACCACTGATCCACTACCTCGATCAAGTCAATGACTGGACCAGGTTTCACAAATATGATTCTTGGTGCTAGCAAAGAATATAATAATATTTCACTAAAATATTTATTTGATTAAATTAAATTCTCTAATTTAAGTACCAAATAAATTATTTTCTTTTGCAAAGATTAGAACACTCGTTTGTGTGTGACTCGGTAGGTTCAATACTAAATCGGTAATAATTAGTCATAATTAATTTACTAATCCGTATAGGCGTCCAACTAATGTCTGGATAACATGAAGTAGCATCCTTTACCTTCAAGAACCAATAAAAGAATAATGTAATATTTCCTTCCATCATTTATAGCTTAAGTTTAATTATAAATTATAGTATTACTATTAGACTCTAATAATTTAACACATTATATTTAATAAATGAATGACTTAAGAAACTTTTTTTTTTCTTTCATTCAATTGTCCTGGTCAAGGTCTTAATTCTATCGTAGAGCTCAAACTCATTACCTAGAATTGATGGATTCTGTACAATTTAAAATAGTAAAATGACACGTGGCTATCTCATAAAGTTCACCGTACACGTGGACACCCTCCACGTTAGCACTGCTACATTAAATAAGAGCTTATTCAGCCTCCAAGTGCCAACCTGGACATCCGGGTCCGGGTTCCATGCCAACATCGCCACAGGAGCATAGACGACGACCTTCTACAGGAGCACGTACACCATCAATATTATCTCCTCATTAACCGCATATATATTATGCCAGGATATTTAAATAGGTGTAATCGCCTTATCATCTCAAAAAGTTAACTACTAATTGTTACTTATCTACAAGTAACAATATATCAATAAGATACACATTATCTCCTATTTCAATATAGATAATTGTCTGTTATTATCTATTATTATTATTATCTTATCAACAGATTATCAATAAGCAACGGCCCAAGCCCATACTCCGCGCTATAAATACAACCATCCAAGTTCTCTCTAAACACACTTGACTTCATACTTTGAACCCAGCGTTCAATCTAGACTCACTTGAATGCATTACTCAAGTTATTCTTTCTATACATCTTATACTGGGTTATCACACTCGGTAATTCTTTAACAATTGATGTACTTACTTGAGCATCAGAGTGTTTTTCCTTTGTTTTGTAGGTCCCTCCACTAAGCAAAACTTACTCACTACCCGGCGTTAAGGGATTTAGAGTCCACCAAGGCTACATCAAACCCTCACCTGGAATTTCCAAATTCCGGTAAGAACATTTGGCGTCCATCGTGGGGCCCAGGTAAAACTTATCCTATGGCCTCGCATCCCAGAAAATCGTCAGCATACGTCCATGGTCAGTACACGCTCCAGCGTTAGACGCGACAATCCTGTCGACGCGTCTAACCCCCCACAAACTACCATGACAAATGCCGACACCATTGATAGAGTGCTTTTAGTTAAATTTTTGTCTATCATTCTTAGCTTGTTTGACCTCTTTTGCACTTTTTTTTCCCATTCTAATTCAGTTTTTGGCCTAGGCAAGTAAGTGGGCTTAATTGCTAATTGTAGCGTATTTTTGGATTTTTGCTCACTTAACGTATCTGACTTGTGCAAGGCCTATAGAGTGCTATCGATCTCTGAATCGAGCATTCTAGAAGTCCCTCGAAAGATAATGAAAAGATGTACAAGTTTGCTAGAAATAGCCCAAGGCCAATTCTGTCATTTTGAGGGTCATTTTGAGCTTCGAAGTTAGCACCTTTGCACTTGTAATTTTGGGCTGCGAATTTGATTTTCATGGTTGTAAATAGTAAATAATTAGATTGTTGAGTTTGTTTATGGTCCATTCTATTTTCAGAACTTAGTCACTAATATATTAGTGACTTTAGTGAAAACTTGGACAGCACACTTTACAATTCAATAAACAGTTTTAAATTTCTCTTTTTAAGTTTTAGGATCAAAACCCTTGTTCTTCATTTTCTCTCAGTTGTTCTTCATCTTCTTCATTTTCATTTTGCTATTCTTCCATTTTCTTGCACTTACTCCATGGGACTTTTACTGATGATGATCATGGAAGGCTAAATCATTAATCAATCCAAGGATCCAACCCAAGCAAGAGGAGAATTGGAGTTCTGATTTAATATCTCGAATTCTATTTGAATGTTCACCTTCTTCTTCAATTTCTATTCTGTTTTCATGATTATGAATGCGTTTAGGATTGAAAGTGGATTAGGTTATGGATTCATGTCCTAATTTCAATTATTAATCACCGATTAATTGGATGATATTTCAGTTAGGATTGTGGTTTCAATCAATTTAGGAGTAGGATCGATTGAACTGCTTTTATTGAGATTGAATGAATGTTCATGTTAGAATCAACTTATGGGAATGATGATGATTCAAATAGCTTGGGTTAGTGAATTGGATTGATGTTTTCTAATCTGTTTTACTTTACTCCTTAATAATCTTGTTAATTTTTGTATTGTTCTTTAATTTTAGTTTGTGTTCTTGCATGTTTTACTTTACACATATCAACTGTTTGACAAAATCCCCCCTTATTATTACCAATGATTTGAAGCTAGAACCATATTGATCGTGTCTCTGAGTCGACCTAGGTTAGCTCTGTGCTACAGAATTAGCTTAGTAAAATTGTTTTTGATGCGTCTCGACAGCGTAATATCAACCATACAACAACTTCAAAACCGCATAGTGGAGATGGAACACAAATATCAGGAAGAGATCCAACAGTTGAGAGCTGACCGGGACCACCGAGCGACACATCCTCAGGAGGATGAATGCACTCCTACTGACCAGAGACGAACAGACGCAAGGCGAATCGCATCCTCAACAACCTCGACAAACTATCGACCCTCCAGGTATTCGCAGTTTAACACAAGGCTACCAACCATAGAGGAATAATGCACAGGTTAATCCTCTTACTGATCGTATTAGAGAAGTCGATGTTCCCTTCGGTTGGAAACCTCTATATTTAGAGAGGTACAATGGCACCATCGACCCTAACGAACATCTAGATGGCTTCCTATCACAAGCAAATCTCTATACAAATAATGATACCATGTTATGTCAGGTGTTCCCTATCTCTCTAAAGGGGGCAGCCCTAACATGGTATGGTAGCCTCCCTGAAAAGTCTATTGACAGTTTCAGCACTCTTGTCGAAAAGTTCAGCACGCAGTACGCAACCAGCCAAACCCATAGACTGACATCTACTGCACTAGCAACACTGCGCCAAGCAGATGATGAACCCCTCCGCAGGTTCATGGAACGATTTGGACAAGTAACTATCCAGATTCGAAACCTCAATCCCAAGGTAGCACTACATTCCATGATGTTGGCCCTTCTACCTGGCAAATTCGTAGTCAGTCTATGCAAGAGACCCCCTTCTAGCATGGATGAAATATGTGAAAGAGTCAAGGGCTACATTCAGATGGAAGAGATGTCGAAATTCAGAAATGAAATCCGACAGGTTGGACAGAAGCGAGAAAACATGAGATATCCAACCGATTTGACTCTCATAGAGCGACAACCACAACCTAGACGCAAGTGTCAACCCCCTCGTCAGCAAGAAGAAGAGCTCACTCAACACATTCGAGGTGTAATCCATACCATCGCGGGTGGTTTCTCATATGGAGGATCGTCTAGCCAATCTCGAAAGAGGCACTTGCACGCCATACGAGACATAGACATAAACTGTGTCAATGTTCCTCCATTATGAAGTCTACCTCCCATTACGTTCACCAATGCGGATTTTGAGGGAATCAATCCTGTCAACCAAGACGACCCTATTGTTGTTTCTCTCATAATCGCCAATTTCTAGGTGACAAAAGTACTCATTGATCAAGGTAGCTCCGCAGATGTTCTATACCTAAAGACATTCCAGAAGCTCGAGATCTCGTCAAGCTCTATACAGCCTTATCCAGATCCACTACTCAGCTTTGCAGGAGAAAGAGTGGAAACCTTAGGCTATGTCGACCTAATGACCACCTTTGGTCATGGTTCTTTATCAAGGAGCTTAACTATCAGGTATCACATTGTGGATGCCGATACATCTTACCTTGCCCTGATAAGTAGGAAAACATTAAACGAGTTAGGGCTATCATCTCTACCCCCCACTTGAAGATGAAATTTCCTACCGTAATAGGAGAAATTGACATTGTAAAGGCAGATCAAAAGCAAGCCAGACAATGCTATGTCAAAAGCCTTAAAGTGGTACCATATCCCCCAACAGACAGTCAGATAGACATTGTACCACTTCAGGGGGTACCACCCAGGTAATGAATGTAAATAAAGAGTCTACCCCTTATACATTGACAGTGTACATAGCTCGCTATGATGAAGCCTTCGACGTGGATCCGCGCAATGATAATATCAACAAAGGACCAAAATCGATCGAAGAGCTAGTCAAATTGCAACTCGGGCCCAAACTCAGACAATGCACGCAGCTTAGCAAAGAGCTCACCAACCATGAGTACAGACATATAGTGAACGTTATCCGCAAGAATGTATCTCTATTCGCTTGGCAGCCGTTCGACATGTCAGGTATTGATCCTAATATCATTTGCCACAAATTGGCCATATTTTCACAAGCTAAGCCGATAGCATAAAAAAAGTGAAATGTGGTAGAAGAAAGATGAAAGGCCGTAAAAGAAAAGGTAGACAAGCTACTTAAAGCTAACTTTATCAAAGAAGTTGGGTACTCTACCTGGCTCGCCAATGTTGTCATGGTTAAAAAAGCAAGTGGAAAGTGGCGCATGTGCACAGATTTCACAGACCTCAACAAGGCATGTCCAAAGGACACATATCCACTACCCAACATCGACAGACTAGTTGATGGGGCGTCTGGATTCCATATCTTAAGCTTCCTGGACGCATATTCTGGTTATAATCAAATTAGAATGCATGCTCCAGATGAAGAAAAGACGACCTTCATTACTGAAGACGCCAACTATTGCTACAGAGTCATGCCTTTTGGCCTTAAGAATGCAAGAGCTACATATCAACGACTAATGGACTGAGTGTTCAGAAAGCAAATCGGACGCAATGTCGAGGCCTACGTAGACGACATGGTTGTCAAATCTCAAAGTGTAGCCCAACATGTGGCAGACTGAAATGAACCATAGTGTCTCTGAGTCGACCTAGGTTAATCATGTACTACAAAATTAGCATAGTTAATTTGTTTTGAAGCGTTTCGACGAACGCATATCAGTTCTCTACAAAGGTTCGTAATTCCTATTACAGGGTAGACCTTACCGAAGACCAAAAGGTTCATAATTCCCGTTAAGGGGTAGACCTTATCAAAAGTCCAAGGCCCAAGGTAAATCCTTGGAAGAAGATTCGTAATTCCTGTTGTGGGGTAGATCTTAAAAGGTTCGTAATTCCCGTTGAGGGGTAGACCTTATCAAAAGTCCAAGACCCAAGGAAATCCCTTGGAAGAAGATTTGTAA
The DNA here is from genome assembly GCA_007407185.1 of Glycine tomentella. Taxonomy (NCBI): domain Eukaryota; kingdom Viridiplantae; phylum Streptophyta; class Magnoliopsida; order Fabales; family Fabaceae; genus Glycine; species Glycine tomentella. The sequence continues at coordinate 290,189 of PYAF01000349.1, forward strand.
TTCTCGTTGTGGGGTAGATCTTAAAAGGTTCGTAATTCCCATTACGGGGTAGACCTTAAAAGGTTCGTAATTCCCATTGAGGGGTAGACCTTATCAAAAGTACAAGACCCAGGGAAATCCTTTGGAAGAAGATTCGTAATTCCCATTACGGGTAGATCTTAAAAGGTACGTAATTCTTATAATGGGGTAGACCTTATCAAAAACCAAAAGTATAGGTTCATAAACCCAAGCTCTGGCAGATCGTCAAGGTTCATAAGCCCAAGCCTTGGTCAACCTTCACTTTCGCAGGTTCATAAACCCAAGTTCTGGTAGACCGTCAAGGTTCATAAACCCAAGCATTGGCGACCTCTAAAAACCCAGGACGGACGCGTCACTGGTACATCTACAACGACACAGAGAACCCAAGATAAGCTCTTCAAACTAACCACTGAGACTACACTTGGGAAAATCTCTACAAAATCAGCATGTGTAACGCCTCCTTTTAGTCTCTCGTGCTTGATTGATTTTAGATGAAATTTCGTATCTACTTTGTATTAGAATTATCTTAGTTATAAATTTCATCAAAATTCCTTTCCGCTTTGCTTGCAAATTCTATTAGTCGTTTATATCATGAACGAATTCTCTCTCCACGGTTTAATTATAATACAATCCATCAATAAATTAGAATATAATACAGTCCATATTACAGGCCCATTAATAAACAGTCCACATACATCTCGTAAGCCACAAAATAAAAATTACAACATCTTTGTTACATCTTTAACTCAACATCCATGCACATCTTCAATTCATCATCCAAATAAATTGGGGTCATCACAGATGTCAACCACAGACACAAAATAAGGTAAGTTTATGACAAACACAGTTTGAATATAACATACATAAAAGAATATATACACAAATGGTTATAATGATATTTATAAAATAATAAACACGCATGATTCACCCACAGATTAAATCACACCATCTACACAACACACAGATTAAATCATATCATCCATACACAAATATACATCATACTCATCATGTGATGCATGTAGTGCATGCTCATCTTCTTTATATGATGCATGATTCTCTCAATATCTCATCATTAAATGGCCATAGTCAAGATAGCCCCATCCCAGTGGCACGGAATTGGATCGACCAATCGGGGTAGGTCAGTGTTGCAAAAGGACTCACACCCACACTACATGTGATCATCATGGGTAGGTGATCTCCCCACTATGGCTACCCCCAGCTTAGACACCTTTTGTCTAAACGCTCGTCTCAATCCTCAGCTATCTGACAAACAACTTCCCAGCTTAACCCCCACAGGGCAACGCGGCTTAACCCCCGCAGGGCATATGCATATGAAAATGCATGAATGATTTCCTTTTATCACATATTTAATTATTCTTCCTCTCATATCACATACGCCTCAAAGCTCAACATCTTTAACAACTCATGACATATGCTTTTTAAACAACACGTAAAGCTTCTTTCAATCATCACATAAAGCTTTACACAAGATCTAAGCATACAGCCATAGCTCAACAAAACTCTTGGAATCCATAAATAATCACAACATATTTAACAATACAAGGATTCCAATACTTCATCCACCTTTGTTTCTTTAGAACATTTCATCAAACATATGATGTGCTTTTATGGAAACACTCAACAACACATGTAATAACACATAATTTTTGCTTAAATCATTCAATCATGCAAATATAATTCAAATCCATCAATAAAGGTTCAAACCAACAACACTTAAACATATTTCATTCATTGTAACAAATTATCAAATACATGGTGTGCAATCTTGTATTCATAGAATACTTTTAATGAAAGCTACTTAAACATTATTCTTCACAAGGTTCCACATCATTCTAAGATTAAATAGACATATTCCCAACCAAGTTCTAGTATCAAATTTTACATATATACTTAAGAAAACATAGGAGAATTTCGGCCAACATCAAACTTATATCAACATATCCAATTGAACAACTATAATTTTAAACAACTATTTTCTTTAAAATAACCATATTTTCTCTATTTTTGGTTAGTTCTAACTTTCATTCATTAAATTAGGTTCAAGTTATTCATCCAATATTCATTTGTTAAACTAGAACCAAGTTACTTAGCCAAATAACCATTCAAACTCTTTAAGACAATTCATCGAACACCTAGAATACAAGGCATGATTCTTCATGAAATAACTAAGAAACTTAATATTCAAACATAGCTCATCATAAACTTCCCCATACCTTGCTTTCCTTAAGCTTTTGGACAACTTTCCTTCCTTTGAAATTGAATAGCCTTGCTCCTAAGATCCTTGGTCTTCACATGAACTTCTAAGCATGTAGGTCTTGATTTTGTTCTAGGTAAAAGGTGATTTAGAAAGGAATAAAATGGAAGGCTTTTGGTATGCATTTTTGCACGGCTAAGCTCTCTTAGAGCTTCCACAATTCCGGTCCTACACCCTTTTTATAAGGTGATTAAGCTTGAAAATATCCAAGGGTTATGATTACTAGCTTTCTACTTGGTTTCTTCTTATTGGCTAACCATTCCTAAGCTTCCAACTGCCTAGTTTCTACATCCTTCTCCCTTCTTCTCTCTTGTACGTTGAAGACTAAGCTTATGGTATTTTATTTCAACTTCCTTTCACGTGAGATACCAAGCTTTTGGTGCTACTTAGTCTAAATATCTCTAAATTATTATTACTACTTTACACTTGCTTCTTCCTTATTGACTGTAATTCCCAAAATTTTGGGGTGTTACAGCATGGACATATCCAATGGTATCAACATTGACAAAACAAGAGGTACAACTATGTTTATCCTCAGCATATGTTATTATACTATGTTGTTGCAGGGAGAAAAGTTCTCAAAAACATAAAGACCAAGATACATACTTCGCATAAAGGCCAGGGTCCATCCTAGGTCTCCTAAAATCCAAGAAAACCCTCTTGGTATCAATACATATTATGAAATCCTAATACGGAGAGCCATAGCAGTCAGCAGATGTTGACAAGAATTAACATTGACCCACATAGTTATCAACAACTCTTGATAACCCGTAACTCTCCAAATTGAGATAAATCTGCGGTCAACCTCATTTTCATCGACTTATCCAGTAAGGAAACACGAGGTATTCCAAGCTTTACTTTGATGATTTCAATGCTTACAAATTCCATTGATGCAGGAATACAAGCCATAAAGAAAAATCTTTAATATAAATGTCCAAGGTCATCTTGACCTGATAAACCCAAAAATATTTTGGGTACTCTAACTCCTATGGAATCTCGACACACAGTACCATAGGACCATTCTATTTTGCAGGAATCTTTGTCTAAGGTCCATCCTCGACATATCAACAATACATGATGCATACGGTAGGAACCTCCTCAACAATGCAAATTCAAGAAATAATCTTGAAGTCCATGGTCAACCCTCGACATTTCCAAAGCCTAAGATACACTCTTAGCACATACTGGAAATGAGAACCTCGACAAGCAAGACTACAAATTTAGTCACTTACGAACGTAGGAAGCCAACAATAGTACATAAATCACGCTTGACACTACAGACCCAAGTTACATTCTTGACAAATCATTGGCTCACAAGTCTTAGCAAGCAAAGCAAGACATTTTCAATTACAAGGGCCTTAATGTTTACACAGTGCAAGTCAAGCAGATTAAAGGTTACCAACGCGAACAAATAATCAGAAAATAGAAGACAAACAAAAGAAGACGCAGAAGAATTGAAGCAAATGGAGCATTTTCATTAATTTGTTAAAGCTTTACAACGCCTTTACGACCAAAAAGCAAAGACAAAATAAAAAGAAACAGCCTACACTTTGGTCTTGTCATCTTCCCCTTCGGCAAATACTCTATCTTCAGTATGTCCGATCATCATCATTCTTGGTATGCCAACCATCCAAGTCGCGAATCTATTCCTATGCCTTGGCGGCTTTGGTGAGACGATCTCTGCACGGGTCTGTTGAGATGATCTCCACTCGGCTCTGGTGAGATGTTCTTCACCCAGCTCTTGTGAGACGATCTCCACAGAATGATGGTGAGATGATCTTCCCTTGCTTCAACAGAGATATTGAGGACGAGCTTCTGCACTTTTATCTCCCTCATTGGAGCAGAGACTTCCTGCAGAACACCTTCCTCGGAATGTCCATAACCACGAATGGCTGAAACAGTTGGTGACGATCTAACGCAGGGACTGTCACACACGTGGAAGGAAGCTCTAGCACCCACAGTATTGTCTTTCCTCATCCTCCTTGAAGAAGAAGCAAGGATGATAATAAGCAGTAGAGATTCATCCGCTCTCACTTGTCGAACGGGACAAGAAGTTCCTTCGCCAGCTTGGCGGGAACAAGCCCTCCTCCTAGAAGAGAAGGACCCCTCAGAAGCACCTCCATAAGTGTCCTCCTCAGAGGAGTCACCAATGGAGATCGCATCGCCATAATGCACTGCTCAATAGAGCCTCTAGAGTCGCTACCCCTCATACCCAGAGCGGAATCAGAAATGGGTGACTCAGACATTTTTAGAAGAAAAGCTTAAAGCTCGAGAGGAAGATTGAAGAAGAAGACTCAGAAGAGTAAGAACACAGGTGAAATGGAAATGGCGAAATTCACTCTACTTAAAGGGGAAGGAGACTCGACAGTTACTGGCGACAGTGTGAAACGTCTCCTAGAAGCTTGCATCGTGATTGACCAACGTTCCCACTACCGCACGATCTCACCCATTACTGCACAATCTCCAGAAACGTGGCCACTCTTCAAGTGACATGTATGCATGGGTAAGGTGCGTAGGCGACACACGACTGCCAAGATTAATGAGGGCACAAACTCCGCTTACAAAGATCACATCAAACGGTCACAATTTGGCAGAAATTCATCATCATTGACGTCTCGTCTACCTGCCAAGTTCAAACTTATCCAATAAAAGTCAAAAAGTCTACATTGGGAAGTCCAGCATTCACAACCTGGAAAATTTTATCTAGATTCAGGTTCATAAATTCAAAACAAAAATTAAAGTTTTGGTCGACCTGTTGAAGCTATCAACCTCGACGCTCCCTATCTACACTCGGGGGCTGATAATACTCATTATACTACTATGACATTGGACACTATGCATCAATGCTCTTTCACCCTCTTTCGCCCATAAATTGGCTTAGAGGCTGGGGGCTTATGTACAGTCCAAAATACTAAAATGACACGTGACCATCTCATAGAGGTCACCGTACACATGGACACCCTCCAAGTTAGCACTGCTACATTAAATAGGTGCTTATTCAGCCTCCAAGTGCCAACCCGGACATACGTGTCCGGGTTCCATGCCAACAGCGCCACAAGAGCACGGACGACAACCTTCTACTGGAGCACGGACATCATCAATATTATCTCCTCATTAACCGCATATCTATTATGTCAAGATATTTAAATAGGTGTAACCACCTTATCATCTTAACAAGTTATCTACTAATTGTTACTTATCTACAAGTAACAATATATCAATAAGGTACACATTATCTCCTATTTGAATATAGATAATTGTTTGTTATTATCTATTATTATTATTATCTTATCAACAGATTATCAATAAGCAACGGCCCAAGCCCATACTCCGCGCTATAAATACAACCATCCAAGTTCTCTCTAAACACACTTGACTTCATACTTTGAACCCAGCGTTCAATCTAGACTCACTTGAATGCATTACTCAAGTTATTCTTTCTATACATCTTATACTGGGTTATCACACTCGGTAATTCCTTAACAATTGATGTACTTACTTGAGCGTTGGAGTGTTTTTCCTTTGTTGTGCAGGTCTCTCCTCTAAGCAAAGCTTACTCACTACCCGGCGTTAAAGGATTTGGAGTCCACCAAGGCTACATCAAGCCTGCACCTGGAATTTCCAGATTCCGGTAAGAACAAATTCCTTCTTGATTAATCCTTAATTCTACAAGTATTTAATCATATCCAACATTCATTCAACTAGTGCCCTAAGACATTAGATGTCTGAAATTAAAATATAACAAATAACTTGTTAATTTCTATGATAATCCCAGGTCAAAGGAAACTATTATATTTCTTCTTGAAAACTTCCTATTGACATATCAAGATAATATTATCTATTAAGAATTCTCAATTGAGTCAGTTCAATGATGACATTCACATATACATCATCCATGTATGCAATTTAATAAATGAGATCTATGAATCTTTATCCAATAAAGACTATTACATATATATTGATCTATTTGTATTATTGATGTCCTATTCATAATAATCCTACAATAAAAAAATTTAGATTAAAATTATAAAGAACTTGTTTCTCATTATCATAATCTCTATCATGATAACAAGTTTCTAGTTTTAATTAAGGACTTGTCAAATTAACAATTTAATAAAACAATAAATATGATAATAAAATAAAGAACAATTCTTTACTAAAATTGATAACATGATGGATGAGATATTAGACGTATATATTTATCCCCAACATCCTGATACCCTCAAACCAGATGAAATTCTGGAAGCATGCAGGTATGTAAGTGTATCAAGTATTTGTTCCTTCATATAGGTTTCATTCAACCAACATAGGGTGGTTTGCTTAGCTAATAATCATGTGCCTTAATTTTTTTTAATTTTGTTGGCAAAAATGTTAGTTGTTAATTGTTAGATTTTGTTAGTGGAAGGATTCAAATCTATGACCTCTTCCTCTTTTCCTTCATCCTTCACTACTAAGTCAATCTTATATCTCCATCATGCACCTTAAGTATGTGGTAAGAGGCTAGATCCTCAAGTCTTTGTGTATGATAGAATATTTGTTGAGAGAGATCAGACTCTTAAATGAATCTTAGTATCTTGAAAAATAAGTCAATGGTTCTTGACCTTAAAATATCTTAGATTTACCGAAAAGAAGAAGAAAAACATAGGTTTCATTTAGGTCAAATTACACAAATTTGGAGATAGAGTGTGTGCGCATTTCTCATTTATATATTTGTTAATCAAAGGTGGTGTTAATCTGTCACTTGTGTTCATTGATAATTTGCTATATATAACATCAAAGTTAAAAGATGAAGTTTGAAAAATTAAACTACTATAGAAGCTAACCGACACAAATTGAAAATGTCCAAAATTGAATTTCCACCCTTCTGATTGGTTGCATATTCTTGCAGATATATGCTGCTGGAATACAGGAAACACATAACGGTCTGAGTCCAAACTATCTTAAAGATATGGGATGTGCTGATAGGCTGTTTGCTAATTGCCATTATTATCCTTCATGTCCTGAACCAGATTTGACTATGGGAATCACCATGCATTCTGACAATGATTTCTTCACAGTGCTTCTCCAGGACCATATTGGTGGCCTCGGAGTAAGATTTCGTGACATGTGGATTAACATGTACCTGGTGCATTGGTAGTTAATATTGGTGATCTTTTGCAGGCAAGTTTTTTTTTTCCTCTTGTTATTAGTTTATTTCCTGCAACTTTTATTAATTTATCATGGATGCTAGTTTATCTATGGCTTAATTTTCTAAGGGTAGTTGGGTAAAGATAAAAAGTTAACTCAACCAAATGATGATGGCATGTAACTTATGAAGTAATAAGAATATGTCCTGCACATTGTATTAGAAGCCAATGCTAGTAAAATAGGACAATAAAAAAAGTATTACTTAACAAATGGGACTAGCATGAATTTCAACCAAAAATACAGAATATGTTTAGAAAGAGTATGTAAGAGTGTATTTGGATTGAAATGACATATTGGGTATCCATCTTCCTTCTTTTTTGAGATGCTGTCTTTTTTAGCCTTATAATGTTCCCTACTGTATTAGTAAATTGACTGCTTCCACATAATCTACACCCTCACACCCTCAATGATCTGACACCTAAACACACAATAGCAAGATTTCCTCATTTTGTAGAAGGAATTTCAGGTGTAAAGAAGTTTGCATTTTGCCATTTTCTTGCTACTATTGAATGATAGAGTCAGAACCACTCTAATCCTTGATGTGGTTTCCCCCTAGCAAGACATGAATTAATTGTTTTTATCTTTCTTTTTATCCGTATTAATCAAACTGATACAAGAGATTTATAACGGTTTAACCAACTGAATTAGATCCCTTAATTATCGATTGTTTTTATATGTTGTTATTTGAATGACTGTTATTAATTATTAGATGTAATCATGTAGCTAATTGTTAGTCTGTTTGAATTATAGTTCATAACAAACGATAGATTCAAGAGTGTTGAACGCAGATTGCTTGCAAATCATGTTGGTCCAAGAATATCTATCTGCTGCACGCTTTTTCTGCCCAAGTGCCAAGGCATCCTTAGAGCTTTGTGGGCCAACAAAGGAACTATTATCAGAAGACAATCCTCCCAAATACAGGGAAATTACGTTTACTGACTATGAAGCCCACTTCATAGCAAAAGGACTGGATGGTACTAGTGCTCTTACACATTTCAGGATTGGAACTAGGAAATGTTAAAACACAAAAAAAATAAAATATATATATATATATATATTAGCATAAAGAAATGTAATTGAATTACTCTGAAGGGAATGATACATGACTTTGAGTTAGACAAGGCAATGTATGAGGGTAAGTTTTATATATTTGTATTCAGTATTCACAAGCCCAGAACGTAGCCTTTTACATCATTGCAATTTAGTCCTTAAAACTTAAAAAAATTAGGTAAGTTGTGTGTGCGCGAACGCAAATGGAAAAAGTTAAATTGCTAAGATACTTTTGATAATTATCAATAGCCTCTATAGGAAGTTCCTTATTCCTTTTACACATTTATTTTCCTTTTATGTTATGAAATGATACTCCTAATTATAGATCTCAATGAACTATAAAATACTTTCACGACCAAAATGAAAACAGGTTGGTAACAAAAAATAAGAATTCAAAGAGTGGTTGATAATTTTATTTAAATTAGAAAAAATATTAAATAACCCAGAATATTACTTTACAAGTGAAATCGTATTATGAGTTCTAACTATTCAGAAAGAAGAATTGGAATTTAGTCCTAGTACTCCCTGAATGCACCTTCTCAAAGACGGTTATAGTAAACAAAAAAAATCACGGTTCAGTAAGTTAAAATTCAAATAATTACACCACTATTCTTTTTTTTACAAAAAATAATAAATGAACACAAAAAATTAAGAAAATTATCCACTAAGTCAACTAGTGATATAGAAAGTATGGGTAATTTACATAAGATTCTATGTTTAAATCTTGTTCTTATCATTGTACAATTTTTTTATACTGATTATACCTCGTTAATTATAAATACAATTCAGATCATAGTATTTGGTAAACCTAAACTTATCAACGACATTAAATTGATTTTTCAGTAATAGTAACTAATTTCTTGCTTCAAGAATCAGTTGATAAAAAAATGTGTCATTGAAAGACTAATTCATAGTAGATATTCTTTAAAGAATCAATATGATGTTATTATTTTGCAATGGAGCAATATTATTTTGGGTCTATTATATTTTTTATTCTTAAACTTTTTAATGGAATGAAGAAAAATTAAAATTGAAGTGGACTTGGAGGACATTTATTATGATGATCTGAATAAAGATTTATCGGAAGAATTAATACACATGAAGTTAAGGAGATTTTAAAAAGGATGAAGAATAATAAAGTTTTAGGATCCGATGATGTCCCTATTGAAATGTTGAGAGGCTTAGGGGATATGACAATAAAATGGCTGACCAATCTTTTCAATAAAATTCTTCAAACAAATAAGATGTGTGATGCTTGGAGGAAAAATATGTTTGTGTCTATTTACAAAAATAAGGGAGATATCCAGAATTGTTCTAACTATAGAGACATTAAGCTTATGAGTCATACTATGAAGTTGTGGGAGAAAGTTATTGAACATTGCTTGAGGAGAGACCAAAGTTTCTGTAAATCAGTTTGAATTTATGATAGGAAGATATACCATGAAAGTCATTTTCTTGATGCAACAATTAATGGAAAGATATCGAGAAAAAAAGAAAGACTTACATATGATGTTCATAGATCTTGAGACAACATACGATAGGGTCCCAAGAAAAGTTTTACGGTGGGCTCTTGATAATAAAAAAAGTATCACTAAAGTTTGTAAATGCAATCAAGGATATATATGATGAGGCTACCACTTGTGTGAAAGCTAGTAATGGAACATCAAGTTATTTTTCTACCACGGTAGGTGTACACTAAGGTTCGACTCTTAGTAATAGATGAACTAACAAAAGATATTCAAGAGGAAGTGTTATAGTGTATGTTGTTTACAGATGATATTGTGCTTACTGATGAGACCAAAGATTGTGTTAATAAAAAAACTTGAATTGTGGAGAAGCATTTTGGGGTCTAAAGGATTCATGTTAAGTCGGAGCAAGACTGAGCATATGAAGTGAGTTTTCACTGGTAAGAGATGGTGATCAAGAGCCCGTGCATGTACCTGGTCAAGAGGTACCCAAGAAAGATGTTTTTAAATAACTGGGATCAATTGTGCAAAAATGTGAAGAGTAGGGTGGATGAAATGGCGGAATGCATCTGGGTTGTTGTGTGACCGCAAAATTCCCCTTAAGCTAAAAGAAAAATTATATAGAACAACTGTAAAACTTGCAATATTATATGGAATTGAATGGTGGCCAACACATAGACAACATGAACATAAAATAGAGGTAGCAAAAATGAAGATGTTAAGGTGGATGTGCGGATATACGAAGATGGATAAGATAAGAAATGAGGATATTCGACGAAAGGTATCAGTGGTACCAGTATGTGAAAAGATGAGGGAGCATAGATTGAGATGGTTTGGGCATGTTATGAGACGACCATTATACGAAGATGGATAAGATAAAAAATGAAAATATTTAACGAAAAGTAGTAGTAATACCAGTGAGTGAAAAGATGAGGGAACATAGATTGAGGTGTTTGAGCATGTAAAGAGACGTCTCCTGAATGCTCTCGTAAAAACAAAAGTTTGTTACTAAGAACTCTACACAAAAGGAGGTAAAGGTAGATCGAAATTTACCTGGAAAAAGTAGTTAAATAAGACTTAATGAAGTGAGATATAAATTGATAGACGATGTGTCTTAAGACGGAATAGAGAAAAACTATAAGCTTAATGGAGGGTTAAACTCATTGTTATCTCTATGTTTCAAATGATTTCTTTTTAGTCATTTTCCTCTTCATCTCCCCCTTCTTTTCTTTTATCTTATTTCTCCTTTTCCTTCCTGTTCTCCTTCCATTTTTTTTTAGTCTCTTCGTATCTATCATTAGATTCATCTACTATCAATCCAAATTAATTTGGTTAAAGGTGATATTAATACTATATTGATGTTGAATTTTTTCAAAAACATTTAGTTCATAATCTAAATTTATTTTAAAAGTCTAAACTTTTTTTTCAGTTATTACTTTTAATATCTTTTGACGATATTAAATGATGACATAACAATTATAATTATTACATTATCAATTAATCTAATAAAATAGTGATGTGTAATTTTGGATAAAATTATATTTTTAATCTCTTATTTATTTAAAATAATTAACTTTGGTGCACCAAAATTTAAATTAGGACTAACAGAAATCCAAAAATATTTGGTAGAGAATAATTAATCCTATTATTTTTATATAATTGACGAATTATGTGAGGACTGAGGAGAGATAAAAGAAAAAATTGGAAAACTATAAAAAGAGAACTGTGTTGTAATGAGAAGCCCCCTCAATGATTGGAAAACTATTATTTTTGGATCACAAGCTTGATTTCTCCGATCTATGCAGCTGCAAGTTGTCTTGGCCTTACACGATTGAGTTGTCCTTGTCTTTATGTGGTCTTGTAGTATAGAAAAGAGATACAAGCAACACGACAATTGTTGTTGTTGGATGAAAATTGGAAGGCTTAGATCTCAAATATATGTCTTAAATCTGATTTTTATTTTGGTAACTATATTGATATAAAATATTTATTAATTTTATTAATAATTAATTTTTATTGTGAAATCTGAGTGATCATATTTTAGTAGGATTTTGTCTCTTAATTATATATTTTCAATAATAATATTTAAATTTGAAATCTTGCTTAAAAAAGTATTTTTAATAATGTTGATATAAACAACTCAATTAATGACATCTCACTAAGCAACTCAATTGAATTAATTTTTTTTCACATATTTCTATTAATAAATTGTTTAACTGACAAATATTTTATTTTTTTCTCCTATATTTAATACAAAGTTAAACAATTCATAAGTAAGAATAAGATAAATCAGGCTTTAAATTGAAGTATATGACCTAACCTTTTTAATAAATAAACTAGTCTTGAACTTTTAAAAATGCCTATTTATTTAAATAGGTTAGATTTATAGTTCAAAAAAAGTTTATTAAGCATATTAGGCCCGTCTATTAATCTATATAATAATATAATAAAAATAACTTTGAATCATGATTCTAGTTACCACGCCTGGCTATATAATATGGTTTTGTGTTAGATTTTCTCTTTCTACATTAGCCCTTATTATTATATATCTTTTATAATAGTGTTTTAGGTTAGTCAAATGCCTGTATCATGTCCGTTAGCATTTTTTTATCTCTTACATCATTTTTTTTTTGTTTTTAGTCTTTTAAGAACTAAATTTAAATAGTTATGTAATTGTTTTATAAAAAAGATTATTGGCCTATTTAATTGGGCTTATTTAAAATTAATAATTTCATCTATTTAATAGTTTCAATAAAAAAAAAAAAGGTTTTTAAAAGTTAATAGTTCCAATCAAACTTTTAAAAGTTAGACCAGTCCTTAAAAATAACATATAATAAGTCAACTTTAAAAGTTAATTTTATAAATCAGGTCAAGTCTACTTATTTAAAGTTTATTTTCATTCCTACTCATGAATAATAATTATTAATATAAAAAAATTTCTTTAATTTTAAACAACTCAAAATTACATATAACACACTAAAATAATATATCTTTTAACAAATCCATCAAGTAACAGTGATGATAGATGCTCTCAAGAGAAATACTAAATTTTATTCGGACCAACAACGTCTTAAATCTGATTATGAACTGATTCAATTTGCTGATGGTGTGAATATGCGTAAAAGGCAGCTGCAATAAATCCGGGTTAACACCCAGAAACTTCTGTATTATTAATTAATACGAAATAATTATAGATATATTAAATAATGTATAGTGTAAAAACTATTTGACTTAAATTATTTTCATAAAGGAATAGGCTAAGTTTTTAGAGACATGGACGGTTTTTTTTATCCATCAATCTTAGTTTGTTAATTTTATAGACTTGAACATTAACTCAAAAAAGATATATATATATATATATATATATATATATATATAAAAGATGCTTTTAATTTTTAAAACATGAAATGCATCATAAAAGTTACACATTCATTTTTATTTTTATTTTGCTGTCAAAGAGGTGGGAGAAGATTGAGAATTTGGGACCACTTTTGCTTCGTTATCCTCCATCAGCACATTTTTAAGTCTTAGCTGCTACTTAATTCTTCTTTGGCTCTTCCACTCACTCTTCTAGCTCCAAGGCCACACAAGAACCAAAAGGAACATGGGAACAAAAACTGACCTTAACTTTGATTATGTTTTGTGTCAACGCAAAGCATTTGATGAAACTAAATCTGGTGTGAAAGGGCTTGTTGATGCAGGTGTTAAGAATGTTCCTACCATATTCCATCACCAAACTGAGAAGTTTGAGAAGGCCTCAAATATAGGCAACACAAGCCATGTTATTCCAATCATAGACCTTGCGGATATTGACAAAGATTCAAGTAAGCGCCAAGGGCTTGTTGACATAGTGAAGAAAGCATCAGAAACATGGGGTTTCTTTCAGGTGATCAATCATGATATCCCTTTGAGTGTTCTTGAGGAGATGAAAAATGGGGTAAAAAGGTTTCATGAGATGGATACCGAAGCCAAGAAAGAATTTTATTCAAGAGATAGATCAAAATCCTTTCTGTATAATAGCAATTTTGATCTATACGGCTCACAGCCATCAATCAATTGGAGGGATTCTTGTAGGTGTTTGTTGTATCCTGATACCCCCAAACCAGAAGAACTTCCTGTAGTTTGCAGGTATGTATGTGTATCAATTATGTGTTCCTTCAAATAGGTTTCATTCAACCAACACGTTGTAGCATGATTAATTGATAACTATACCCCTTATAGTCAGACGTTTGATCTACAAGTTTGTATGTATAGTAGAGTATCTTCTAGATCGAGAAATTAGTAACCTTAAATAGACCCGAGTATCTTGGGAAATTGGTCTAAAATATGAGGAAAAAAACTATGCCATGCCTGTGTAAAATAGATTTACATTGTTATCCAATCATAATTCACATGTGTGGTAAATTTGTTGACTTTTACAATAATTGTCGTAAAAAGAAATAGCAACCGTGATTTGTTATTAAATATCATAGTAATGTCAATGATTGACCATTAAACTCCTAATATATCCTGGGTTCATCCTAAAAAAAGATAGGTTTCATTCAGGTTAAAGTACAAAAATTTGAAAATTTGGAGGCTTAAATTTATAAATTTGTTAATCAAAGGTTGTGTTAATCTGCGACTTGCGTTCATTTTAACGTAACATAACATGTTAAAAAATAAAGTTTGAAAATTTTAACAACTATAGAAGCTAACTGACACAAATTTTAAAAGGTCTAAAATTGAATTTCTACCCTACTGATGGCTTCCAGACTCTTGCAGAGATATACTGCTGGAATACAGGAAGCACATAATGAAACTTGGGATTTTGCTGCTTGAATTGTTTTCAGAAGCATTGAGTTTGAGTCCAAACTATCTGAAAGATATGGGATGTGCTGAGGCGCTAATTGCTCTTTGCCATTATTATCCTTCATGTCCTGAACCAGATTTGACTATGGGAACCACCATGCATTCTGACAATGATTTCTTCACAGTGCTGCTCCAGGATCATATCGGTGGCCTCCAAGTAAGATATGAAGACAAGTGGATTGATATATCCCCTGTACCTGGTGCTTTCCTAATTAATATTGGCGATCTTTTGCAGGCAAGTTTTCTGTTTTTTCTTTTCTTTATTTGTTTATTTCCTGCAACTTTTATTAATGTATGATGGATACTAACTACATCTATGGCTTCATTTTCTCAGGGAAGTTGAGAAAAGATAAAAGTTAACTTAAACAAATGATAATGCACGACAGTTATAATGAAGTAATAAGAATATGTCCTGCACAATGTACGATAATAGAGAATGTATTGGGAATAATGTGCTAGAGTATGTCAAATAGTATGCTGCTAGGTGCTAGCATTTCTCAACTAACAAACCATACTACTTGAAATGGCATATTGCTACCCCATCTTCCATCTTGCATGAGATGGTTAGTGTTTTGTGTCTAATAATGTTCCTTACTGTATAAATAAATTGACTACTTCTGCATCAGCATAACCTATATCCTTCAAGCCCTCAATGATCTCACCTCACCCCTAAACAAATATTAACATGATTTCCCCATTTTGTGGAAGGAATGCCAGGTATAAAATAGTTTTCATTTTGCCATTTTCTTGTTATAATTGAATGATAGAGTCACAACCACTCATTTGATCCATGTTGTTGTTACTTGTTCCCATCTAGCGAGACATGACTTGATTGTTTTTTTCTATTGTTATTTGAATGAGCTTTATTACTTATTAAATGTAATCATGTAGCTAATTGTTTGTCTGTTTGAATTATAGTTTATAACAAACGATAGATTCAAGAGTGCTGAACACAGAGTGCTTGCAAATGATGTTGGTCCTAGAATATCTGTTGCATGCTTTTTCAGTCCATCTGCCAAGGCATCCTTAAAGCTTTGTGGACCTATAAAGGAACTATTATCAGAAGAAAATCCTCCCAAATTTAGGGACACTACATTTGGTGACTATGAAGCCTACTTTTTAGCAAAAGGACTCGATGGTACTAGTGCCCTTACACATTACAGGATTTGACCTGGGAAATCTAGAAAAGGAAAAACTCTGATGGGCATGGTACATGACTTTTTGACAAGGCAGGGGAAGTTGTGCATATATATGTATTCACAATTCCAAAACGTAGCCTATTACATAATTGCAATATAGTCCTTTAAACTTCAAAAGTTATGTAAATTTACCTGAAATAAATGTGAAATTTTCAAATTAAATACACCTCTCTCTTCTCTTGAGTTATTGGGAATTTTTGCTTGCTAGTTGTCTTTATCCCAATTATTTTGTGACAAGCCTGTTATATTTTAGGCGCTTTGCAGTTTGCATCATACGCATAAGGCTTTGATGATAATGTAGATTTATACATGTCAGATTAGATTATGATTCAAATTTTAAATAAATTTAAATATGTTTTTGATCTTTAATAAATATTCAATTTTTGTTTTTGTTTTCTAATAAATTTTGTTGTATTGAGTCCCTAATAAAATAATAATTTTATTTTTATCTTTAATATTTATTTTTAGTCTTTGATAAATTAATGAATTTTATATTTGTTCTTTGATATTTTTTTCATTTATGATTAGTCTGTATTAAAACAAAATTCTTTAGTTTATCAAAAATTAAAATAAAATATCAAGCATAAGAAACAAAAGTATCGTTTTATTAAAAATTCAACGCAAAACATAAATTTATTAAAGAATTAATACAAAATAAAAATTTTATTAGAAATAAAAACATATTTATCTATTTCAAACATTAATTTTATTGCATAAATCCTCATACAAAGCGAATGAAGTGTAGGATACAAAAGGATATAATTAATAACAACTTATTTAAGTTTTATCATGATCACCATACACTACACATTCTTCAAACCCGTTATTTTTATCTACGTAACGTTCCACTCACAATGCATAATATTAATACCAATCACATGACGGTATAAACAGCAAAATAAAATACAAACCGTGTCCAGCCAAATAAAAGTACAGGGTATCAAATAAAGATAAAATCTCGACCGTGTTAGATTCCTATAAACATGGTTGACCGTAACATTCCAATTTCGAGCCAGGTCAACAATCTGAAAATACAGGTGAGATTGGATGCAGCCTTGCTTTATATATAAAAGATGTTTCAAATGAAAACACATATGAGAAAATGAAAATAAATAATTTTTAATCCTTAGTTTAAAATTAAAAATAGTAGAGGACTCATCTTAAAATCTCAATTAAAAGTACATCACCTATCTTTCTTTTCTCTTTTCCTTTTCAATTAAAATTAAGGTTATAATCTTAGTTCTCTATTATTTTTAATTTTAATTTAAGGATTATAATTGTTTGTTCTTATTCTCATTTTAAGATGTTTTTTCATTTGAAACATCTTTATATATATATATATATATATATATATATATATATATATATATATATATACTTTGTTTGTCTTAGTCCCTTTTTCCTAACCTCGTTTCCACCCCGTATGGTATCAGAGCCTGATGGGGAAGTAGAAACATATGGCTAGATCTGAGCTATCTTTTACTTATCTGAACTATTATCGAGACATGCATTTAATTTCATTTTGTTTTTGTAAATAATTTATGATTTTTATGTCTTAACTGGTTAGCATGATAAACCGAGAAAGTTCTTATATGGTGTTATTGGGGTAGTAAGTCTCGAGGAGATAAGGGCAGTAAAACCTACTAATTATTGGGATGCAAGATCTGAACTTTTGTCGGATTCATTGGCTTTAGTTAAGAGATAAAAAAAGAGTATGGAATATAACTCAGTAGGTAAATCTTAAACCAGACCTATTTTTATGTTTTTACAAAACCAGAGGATGACAATGATATCAGGGGACTAATTTTATGCTATTTTCCTTATGTCTCTTTTTCTCACCTCTTCACGCCTTTCTTTTAAATCTTCTCAACCTTCATCATCTTCTTTTAATCCCTCACAAGTTGAAAATGCTTTAATAAAATCAAATCGTAATATTTTCAAAGAAGAAGTTTCTTTTGAAGATATTAATCAAGATCTGGATGACTAGAAGATTCTAAGGATTCCAGAGAACAAGCTTTACAAACCTGACAAAGAGTATTTTCGTAAATTTGATTTCATAATCCGAACTATTGAAACTAATATATGTCTTAAATCTGATTTTGATGAAATTAAACTTCTTTTAAATAGCTCCTTAAAACTTTATAAACAAAAATATAGCTTTTTCCACATTGGATGTGTTCAAGTTGCTGCAAAACCTTTAGGTATAGAAGGATTAAACACCTCAATGCTTTTATGCTTAAGAGACTCCCGTTACAATCAGTTTACTGATTCCATTCTAGGCACAGTAGAGACTAGCCTTAGTAATGGACCAATCTACTTCAACTGTTATCCAGATAGAACGGTCAGCCTTAAGGATGCCAACATTTTAGATGTCTTAACCCTAGATGTCCAACTCTATGGTCTTGATATAAAGGCTGGATCTATTCCAGTAACTATCATTTACCGAGTTCAGTACAAGGTAATGAACTCATGCATGTCTAGAGTCCTCAAACCTAGGAAGATTGGAGAAACTACTTTGTTTCTCACAAAGACAACCAAAGCCAAGGTTGTTATCCCAAAAGTCATCAAGTGGGAAGACATCAACTTCCCTCAGACTTGGACCATGGATAGAGTAGCCCCGGCCAAACCCCAAACCACACCTAGCTTTGAGTCAGTCAAGCAGTATGACTCGGGAAGAGTAGAGATCACCTTCAATAGGTCCAACTCCTTTAATACAGCTAGATCATCATTTACCAGAGATTCTAGATCTGAATTGTTTGGGTTTGTTTTCTCTAGGAAATCCTTCTCTGCTGCTCCTACTGGAGGCAGTAGCAGAATTAAGCTTCAGGGTGTAAAAACCTCATATTTGATTCCTCAACCAGTTTATTAGCAGGAAACCAACGAAGAAGAGTCTAGATCTATCCCTTCTCCAACCTTTCCATCTATGCAGGATTATGAAGTTATCCATGATTAATAAGACCCACATTGATTATGAAGCCCTTAAGCTAGATTTCGACTCTAAGGAAATGACTCCTCAAAGAGAGTGGTTCCTTAGCAATTATAAGGATAATAGTAAAGACCAGATTAGGGAAGAGTATTATTCTTTCCTTAAGCAGGTAGACACCTAAATCTTTTTCTTTGATTGGTTTAAATCTTATGCAGCCTATCATAAGATAGATTATCCTTTATTAGAACCAAACACCATTAGTGTTGTTACTAAGTATGACCTTAAGGATGACCAGATAGTTAGGTCTGAGTTCCCTCCATCAACCAAATTTATCCTTCCCAATATCAAGAATGCAAAACATAATCTTATTTATGCCTCACCTTTTAAGTCTAAGGATGAGTTTGAACCCATATCTTCCAAAGATATTAAAAATCTTATGGAACAATCTAACTATACCAGCAAATACCTCCAGACCAAAGGAGAAAAATTAGGAGAGAAACCTAGCTTGAGTTTAGAAGCTAGTACATCTTCCTCTAAGACCATTCAGGCCCAAATCTTTAAACCTTTTAGGATGACTTATAAGCTTAGGAAAGAGTTTGCTAAACTTAAAGCTTTTAATCAACCTCCTAGTCAAACTTCAGATGAGTCTAAAGAAAAATTTGAAGGATTGACTTCCATTATCATTCAAGATACTCCTCAGAATTTCCAAGAAGCCCATTCCAGATCAACCCTCACTAGAGCTAGATCTAGGCATGAGGCTCAAAAGGGCAAAGAAAAGGAAATCAATGTCCTTAATCAAGCTGAGTCAGAGATTGGTAACTTAAACTCTAATAGGTCTATCCTAAATAATCCCATTAGGAATCAACCCAATTGGAAGCAACCTTCTATGTTGTATTACACTAGGGAAACCGCTCCTGATCTTCTCTTAGAAGAAAGAAAATTCCAAATCCTTTAATGCCAACCATATCTATGAATGGAACATAGATGGCAAAACTGAGTACCAGATCCTCAATATCCTCCAGCAGATGACATGGTTGCTACAGCCTATGATACATCCCTTAATTGTACTAAAGCAGTTATTGTAAAATATTTTAGTTTCCAGTTTCACTGGACAACTTAAAGGCTGGTGGGATAACTACTTGTCCGACGAACATAAGATTACCATCCAGAGTGCTGTCAAAATGGAAAAAGATGGCACTGTCTTAACCCCAGACGGTAAACTATCCCTGATTCTGTCAATCAGTTAATCTTTACTATTGTTTAGCATTTTATAGGTGATTCCAACTTATGGAAAGATAGGTCTACTGAACTCCTTTCAAACCTTAGGTGCAAGACTTTAGCTGATTTTAGGTGGTATAAGGATACCTTCCTCACTAGGGTCTTTACCAAAGAATACAGCCAAGAACCTTTCTGGAAAGAAAAATTTCATGTCGATCTTCCAAAATCTTTAGGGGATAAGATTCGTAGTCAGCACCCCAACAATGAGATCCCTTACAAGCAATTAATTTATGGTTAGGTTATTTCTTACATCCAGAAGGTAGCCTTAAAGATCTACCAAGATGATAACATCCAGTATCAACTTGCCAAAGAAAAGGCGCAAAATCGCAGAGATTTGGGAAATTTCTATGAACAGTTTGGTCTTCCTTGCTCCAAGCCTAGGAAATCCAGAAAACATAACCATAATCCTGATAGACAAAAATTCAAGAAATTTGTTTATCATCGTCACAAGTCTGGAACTCCGCCTAGAAAGCTTAGGAGAGAATTCCAAACAAAACCTCCCTTTGATAAGATCAATATTCCTGAGAAACTTGTAGTTTGTTGACTTGTGGCAAGCTTGGCCATAAAAGTCAGTATTGCATGCTTAAGAAGAAACGTAGGAACCTCAACCTTGAACCTTCTGTTGAAGAACAGATTAATCACCTCTTAGTAGAATCCTCCTCTAAAAAAGAATTTGATAAGGAGTTCTCTGAAGGTCAATCTTCAGAGAATCTGAATCAAATTCAAGAGGATGATTTATCTTCGACTAATGAAGACTGTCCTTCTTCATCCCAAATCAATGTTCTTACCAGGGAGCAAGATCTTTTTTTTTAGGTGATTAATTCAATTTCTGATCTCGAGGAAAAGAAAATTTTTTTGTCAAAACTTAAACAATCTTTTAATGAACCATCTTCTTCTTCTAGATCAAACAATTTGTTAATTAATAACAAGTTTAATCTTAAGTGGAAGTAAGGCTAGGGGTAAGGGACTAAGACAGACTAAGCATCAATGGAAAGCAAGAATAGAATACGGAATTCACATGGCGTTGAATCAGAAACAATAGTGATATATGATCTCAACTTAAAGCATATAAACATAAACGTAAACTCTCAAGCGCGGAAAGCCGTCGAGATGAGAGGGAGTGGATGAGAAGAGAAGAATTCAATTGCAGAATAATGTTATGCAGAAAACATGGAAATGAGAAAAATAAATTTTATTTCTCAAAGAAAAAGATTACAAAGGATTGAAATTCAGAGGTATACCTAAGAAAAACTCTCTGAAATAAAAAAAAAAAAACTTATCTAAAGTCTGCCGCTTTGGTAAGTTTTGGATGTTGTTTGAACCAAAGCAACACCTGATCAGGATGAGCTTTGGAGTGATCAAATTGTGACCACCATTTGACAAGAGCTTGCCTCCTAAGCATTGGGAATTGTGTGTGTGTGTGTGTATGTGTGTGTGTGTGTGTATATATATATATAGAATTAATGTGATAGGAGTCGTGTATAGTTTTGATCAACAAAAATTGACTTTACAACAAGAGCAAAATCTTATCTTACTAGATGAGGTAAGTCATTAAAGTTAATTAAAAATCAAAGCTCTAGAAATATTATTTATTATGAGAGAATTTTTCTAAAGTGCTTTTTTTTATCTTTCTCAACTCTTTTTCACAAGATTAAAAACCGAGTAATGTAATCATTTGACGGGTGTCTAGTGTGAGAAAAAATAGTTAAAAATATATTTAAACACCTCAAATGATAGCTAACACCTAGTGAGAGATTATATATATATATATATATATATATATATAGATGATAGGTGATATCGTAATATGATGTGATAGAAAGATAAAGATCAAGAGAAATGAGAGGTGTTCAAAACAATTGGATGTACAAATACCATTATTCTTGTATATAACCAAAGTAGCTTATCCAATTTTCTTTAATGCTTTTTTCTCAACTAGGGGCAACACCATACAATATAGACTTTACTTTCTAAAAAAAATATTTTAGTTGTATTTAACTACAAGATGAGTTAACTATTTTGTCAACTTATGTGACATTATGCAAACCGATTATAAGATGAGTCAACTATTTTGTCTACTTATGCGATATTTTACAATTGAAGAGATGGGACAGATGACTATCGGGACCTTTTGTTGCAGCTTGCTCTAGTCATTCTGCATTATACATTTCCTATTAGATCAGTAGAATATCCAAAACACTTGTCTTTTTGTTAGACTAGAGAAATAATGCACAAATGAAATGGAAATAATGGATAACAAATTACTTCCTTATTTCATTCTCTAAACAGTATTTAAAGGAAAATACAAGCAAGGGATTTGTTGTGGCCAATCAGAGCCCACCTGCAAAATGAAATAACAGAATTGATGGCTGGTTGTTATAATAGAATTCCTAGGTGAGGTACTAGGAATATTCTTTAACTTTGTCCTTTTCCTGAGTCAGCACTACACGTAGTCATGGAGGTGTATTGGTGCCTCTTGAGGGTCCTTCTTGGTTTACTGGATTGTCCTGTATTAGTAGTAGCGCTATCAACACCCCCTGCAGGAAAAACAACCATGTCCATGAGGTTATAGGAAACATGTAAATCGTCCCAATGCTTCCAGCTGGTGTCCTCTGGTGTCAATGTAGACCATTGGACCAAAACCAATTTGGTCGGAGGAGAGGTAGAATCATCCCATTTCCAGTCGAGAATAGTAAGTGCCTTTATGACTGGGTGACTGTCCAAATTTGTGGAAGGGAGTGAGTCTGGAGTTACAGGTAACGGGCCTTGATGAAGTTTCAACAATGAAACATGAAATACCGGGTGAATTTTAGAGGATGGCAACAATTTAAGGTGATAGGCAACTTGGCTAATGCATTCCTCAATCTGGAATGGCCTATAGTACTGTTTAGACAGTTTAGTGTAGGTGGGCATAAGGGATGTTTGGTGATAGGGATAAAGCTGAATGTACACCCAATCGTCGGCGGAGAAGTGGACATCGCGGTGGTGAGCATCTGCGGAAGTCTTCATGACGGATAGGGTTTTATGAAGTCTGCAATGTAATACCGAATGAATTGCGGCCTGCGTCGAGAGCAAGGCATCAGAGGCCTCCACCTGAGAAGACCCTTGTACGTAATAGGGAATGGATGGTGGTGGTTTTCCATATGTAACCTCAAAAGGAGAAAAGTCAGTGCTAGAATGGACAGAAGTTTTGTATGACCATTTTGTGAGAGCAAGATATTTGAACCATTGTGCTAGTCTGTCGTGGACAAACAACCGGAGGTATTGTTCGAGAACTTGATTCAGGACTTCTGTTTTGCCATCTGTTTGTGGGTGATACGAAGTACTCATGCGGAGTTTCGTCCCACTTAATTTGAATAATTCCCGCCAAAAGGCACTGATGAACAGGGGGTCCCTATCCGAAACCAAGCTTCTCGAGAATCCATGAAGTTTGCAAATCATATCCAGAAAAAGTCCAACCACCTTGTATGTTGTGTATTGGGGAGGGAGAGCTCCGAAATGGGCACCCTTTGAAAACCGATCTACAACCACAAGAATGGAACTGAAGCCATTAGAATAAGGTAGGCCAGTAATGAAATCGAGAGATAAGTCTTCCCATATCGAGGAGGGAGTGGACAATGGTTGAAGCAAACCAGTGGGTTTCTTCGTTTCATACTTCATTTGTTTGCAGGTGGGGCACTGCATCACATATTGACGGACATCGGCACACATTTGAGGCTAGATGAAGTTGTCCTGAAGTTGGTGAAAGGTCTTGGCGAGGCCCATATGTCCTCCAAGAGGGGTTTTGTGAAATTCCTCTAACAACAAAGATCCAAATGGGTGGTTGGCAGGTAGCCAAATTTTTCCTCGGAGAAATAGGAGACCGTTGTGGACAGTGAAGTCGGGGTGATTTTCTGGGTTTTGTCGTACTTACTGCAATATCTCTATGTAGTCTTTGTTATCATTGAAGGATTTTCGAAGTTTCTCCAAAAACTTGAAATTTATGAGTGATAACGAGAAAAGTTGATTGCAAATCGGGGCAGGGATCCTTGATAACGCGTCGACAACTACATTACTTGATCCCGATTTGTACTTAATTATGTAGTCATATCCCAATAATTTGGATAAGTATATTTGTTGTTCCGATGTTTGGATGACTTGCGACATGAGATCCTTCAGGCTCCTATGATCTATAAGGATGATGAAGTGATGATCTAGCAATTGGTGATGCCATTTACGGACAGCAGAGGTAATGGCATGAAGTTCTCGAACGTAAGTAGAAGCCCTGTACAGTCCAAAATAGTAAAATGACACGTGGTCATCTCTTAAAGGTCACTATACACGTGGACGTCCTCCACGTCAGCACCGCCACATTAAAGAGGTACTTATTCATCCTCCAAGTGCCAACCTTGACACACGTGTCAGGGTCCTATGTCAACATCCATACAGGAGCACAGACATCAACAATATTATCTTCTCATTAACAGCATATCAAATATGCCAAGATATTCAAATAGGTGTAACAACCTTATTATATAATATCCCAACAGGTTATCTACTAATTGTTACTTATCCACAAGTAACAATATATCAACAAGGTACACATTATCTCTTATCCAAAATATAGATAATTGTCTGCTATTATCTGTTATTATTATCTTATCAACAGATTATCTACAAGCAATGGCCCAAGGCCCATACTTCACGCTATAAATACAACCATCCAGGTTCTCTCCAACACACTACTTTACACTTTGATTACATCTCATTCTCATCCGGTATTCACACAGAATACCTCACTCTCATCTATACTTGAATGCATTACTCAAGTCTCTTATTCTCTACATCTTAGATTGAGTTCTCACACTTAGTCACTCTTTAACAATTGATGTACTTACTTGAGCGTTGGAGTGTTTTTCCTTTGTTTTGTAGGTCCCTCCTCTAAGCAAAGCCTACTCACTTCCCGACGACACAGGATTTGGAATCCACTAAGGCCACATCTAGCCCACACGTGGAATTTCCAAATTTCGGTAAGACCAAGCCCGTTGAAGACGAGGGCAGAAAACTTTGCTAAAATAAGCAATTGGGTGGGAATTCTGGAGGAGAACGACACCCATAGCTGTACTCGAGGCATCAGACTCCACTTAAAAGGAATAGTGAAATCTGGTGTGGCGAGCACGGGGGCCTTTGTCATGAGTTGCTTCAACTGTTCAAGAGCTTGTTGGGATTCTGGTTGCCAGCATAACTGATCTTTGTGGAGTAAAATCAATAAAGGTCCTGAGATGGTGGCGTATTGCCTAATAAATTTCCGGTAAAAGCCTGTCAGGCTGAGAAATCCCCTTAATTCAGAAGGAGAGGAAGGTGTAGGCCAGTCGAGCATTGCCTGGATTTTAGCCGGGTCAAGAGCAACGCCCTGTGCGGACATAATATGGCCGAGATAGTGCAGTTGGTCTCTTGCAAAGAGACATTTAGAACGACGTAAGTAGAATTGTCCCTGCGAAAGAGATGAAAACACCACCTCAAGATGCCCAATGTGGGAAGGCAGTGATGGGTGTAGACCATAATGTCGTCAAAAAATACCGCCATGAACTTACGGAGGAAAGGTTTTAACAGTTCGTTCATGGTGGCCTGAAAGGTGGATGGCGCATTGCACAAGCCAAATGGCATCACCTTGAATTCATAATGTCCTTGGTGAGTACGAACAGTTGTTTTGGAAATGACTTTGTCCGCCATACGTATTTGGCGAAAGCCTTGGCTCAGGTCCAGTTTAGAAAACCATGAAGCTTGCCCAATTCGTCTAGCAGTTCATCAATGATGGGCATAGGAAAATGGTCCTTCACCGTTATTGCATTGAGTGCCTTATAATCTACACAACACTGCCATCTTTCTTTTTGACTTGGAGAATAGGTGAAGAGAACGGACTTTGGCTTGTTTAGATGAGGCCGACATCAAGCATATTAGCCACCTGTTTCTTGAGCTCAGACATCTGGCAATATGGGTATCGGTATGGTTTTATGTTTACTGGTTTGAATTGGGTAATAGGTGAATATTATGGGTGATGGAGCAGTGAGGAGGAAGGTTGTTGGGTTCCCAGAAGATATGGGCGAATTGGTCGAGAAGGGACGTTTGGGTAATAGGTGAATATTATGGGTGACGGAGCAGTGAGGAGGAAGGTTGTTGATTTCGAGAATCGTGCTCTGACCAACCGAGCTACTAAACCATTCATGTTAAAAATTAATTAAAATTGCTATATATAACATTACAAATTTTAATGTATATTTAATACACATAAATTTACATAATTAATTTTTATCTAATAATATTATTTTTACATATATAAATTTTTAATGTATATGAACCTCTAATTTTATAAAATTAAATTTTTTAATATATATGAACTTAATATTTTTTATTCAAATCTATAATTTTTAACTAAACCATGATTTTTATTTTAATTTATTGTTCTTAAAATTCATATATTTTATAATTAAACCATGAGTTTATCTAATAATATATTTTTTATCCAAAAAAATATATTTTTTAAAAATTAATTGTTATAAAAAATATATTTTATAATTAAACCATGATTTTATCTGATAATATATTTTTTTTATCTAATTTTAGAAATTAACGAATCCGTAAGAGCTTTACGGATTTACTCTTTCGGATTATAAAT
Source organism: Glycine tomentella (assembly GCA_007407185.1). NCBI lineage: Eukaryota > Viridiplantae > Streptophyta > Magnoliopsida > Fabales > Fabaceae > Glycine > Glycine tomentella. The sequence continues at coordinate 317,091 of PYAF01000349.1, forward strand.
CCGTAAGAGCTTTACGGATTATGAATCCGTAAGATTACTCTTACAGATTACAAATCTGTAAGAATAAGATTCTTATGGATTATGAATCTGTAATGTAACCTTACAGATTGTGAATCCGTATGAACCTTTATAGATTCATACATCCGTTGTCTTTCGGATTACGAGAAGGATAAAATCAATATTATACTATGTATGCTGGATGTATGAGAAAAAGTGCTGGTGTAGGAAACAAACGCCAAGAGTGGTGTAGTCTGTGGTAAATGGGCCCAACAATTTTAGCCACTGGACCTAAGACAATGTCTGCACCATTGAGGGGAAGGTTGAATAGGTCAAGGGTAAAAGTGTGACCCTGACCCGAAATGGGAAAAGAGGGGGAAGTGGTATCGCAGTCGAGAATACTGTCGTTACCCACCATCACTTGGAGCGTGGCCTTCGGGGCGGAGGGGAGGTTGAGGAATCTGGCGACGCGAGTCTGAATGAAGTTGTGGGTGCTGCCTCCGTCCACCAAAATCACGACACAGTTGTGTTGGATGGAATTGTAGATGCGGAAGGTCTCTGGGGCCGGCATACTTGCCAAAGCATTGAGGCTAATTTGGGGTATGCTGTTGGGGTTTGGATCCGTGAATACTGGCGCCCTGGGTGGGTCTTGAGTCGCTAGTGGGTCCTGATACAAATGACGGTCTTGAGTCGCGAATGGGTCCTGATCCAAAGGATCTACTTCTTCGTCTGCGATGAAGAGGTGGAGGTGCAACTTGCAGCGGTGATCGCGAATTCATTGTTCATCGCAATGGTAACACATTCCTTTGTCTCTACAAATGGCCATTTCCTCCGCTGAAAGACATTTCACCGGAATCTTGGGGCATGAAGGAGCTGAAGGTCCTATTAATGGCGGTGGTGTAGGCGAAAAATGGAAAGGAACCCGAGAGCCACGACGGCAGTCAGCGATTTTATCTTCTTGTAGTTTGGCCAAAGCGGATGCCTGAGGAAGAGACAGGGGTTGTAAAGCTTGAACTTCGTGGCAGAGTTCGAGAGTTAAACCGGACACAAAACAGCTTAAAAGGAACAGCGGTGCAAGGTCTACGATCCGGTTTGCCAATCGTTCGAACTCGGTGAGGTACTCGTTAATAGTACAGCGTCGTTGAAGTTTGAACAATGCTCCGTGCAGGTCATCGTAAAACGACGGGGCAAAACGAGACTCCAATGCCTGGAGCATCACTAGCCACGAAGATAGGAACCCATTACAGGACATCCACTGGTACCAAGACAGTGCAGGACCTTCCATGTAGAACAAAGCAACGGTGAGTTTCTTATGATCAGGAATGTTCTGATAATCAAAGAACTGAGAAATTTTAAAAATCCAACCCATTGGGTCATGTCCGTCAAAATGAGGAACATCTAATTTCATATGGGGTCGGGATTGTGCAGGTGGAGGTGGAATGGGTTGTGGGATAGTTTGTGGGGACATGGGGGTAGATGTTAGAGCAGCAAGGCGTTGTAGGATAGAATCTATTTTGCTATTCATTGTTGTTTGGGCCTGAAATAGGGATGCATGGTTTTGTATCAGGGAGGTTTGGCCCTTAGTAAGGTGGGTCACGGCCTCCTCGAGGTGGTCGGTGGTAGATTGTCTGGTGTTATGATCAGGCATGGTGGTGGTGGACAGGTCGGACCAATTGTCAGACTAGAGAAATAATGCACGAATGAAATGGAAATAATGGATAACAAATTGCTTGCTTATTTCATTCTCTGAACAATATTTAAAGGAAAATACAAGCAAGGGATTTGCTGTGGCCAATCAGAGTCCAGCTGCAAAATGAAATAACAGAATTGGTGGCTGGTTGTTATAACAGAATTCCTAAGTGAGGGGTACTAGGAATATACTTTAACTTTGTCCTTTTCCTGAGTCAGCACTACACGTAGTCATGGAGGTGTATTGGCCTCTTGAGGGTCCTCCTTGGTCTACTGGATTGTCCTGTATTAGCAGTAATGCTATCACTTTTCTCTATCTTCTTCGGATCTTTTACTTACACTTTTAGTTCCAAGACAACTACAAATAGAAGAAAAAGGACACCACAACTAAGCAAGAATATGATTTTCTATTGAGTGAAAGCAAAGCATTTGATTGAACAAAAGCTGGTGTGAAAGGGCTTGTTGATGCAGGTGCTAAGAGGTCATCTTATTCCATCACCAACTTGACAAATTTGAGAAAAAGGCCTCAAATTTAGGCAATACATGCAATGTTATTCCAGTTATAGACCTTACAGATATTGACAATGATCCAAAGCGCCAAGGGCTTGTAATTGAAAGAAAATAAAATTGATAAATTTCAATTATCATATGTACGCTAGTTAAAATCAAAGTTTGAAACATCTCTAATTTGAATTTCCACTCTTCTGATTGATTTCATATCCTTGCAGAGATATATTGCTAGAATACAGGAAATACATAATGAAACTGGGGATCTTTTACTGTTCGAGTTGTTATCAGAAGCTCTAGGCCTGAATCCAAACTATCTAAGAGATATGGGATGTGCTGAGGGGCTATTTGCTCTTTGCCATTATTATCCTTCATGTCTTGAACCAGAATTAACTACGGGAACCACTATGCATTCTGACAATGATTTCCCAACAGTGCATTCTGACAAAGATATCATGACAATTGGATTGATATAAACCCTGTACCTGGTGCTTTGGTAGTTAATATTGGCGATATTTTGCAGGCAAGTTTTCTGTTTTCTTTTGTTATGTTTTGTTTCAAGCAAATTTTATTAATTTATGATAGATACTAATTACATATATAGCTTCATTTGCTAAGGGGAGATGGGAACAGATAAAAATTAACTTAAACAAATTATCATGGCATGAGATGATGAGACATAACATAAATAATTACAATATGTGCTGCACAATGTACAACAAGCCAATTAATGGAACCTGAAATGGCATATTAGGTTTATCCCATTTTTTATCATAATGATTGTTGCTGTATCACTGTATGAGATAATTGAGCTAAAGAAATAATTGTTGTGCAAGTAATGCTAAGTATAACATAGTTTGCTTTTTTCCTTTTTCATGCTATAGCTGAATAATAGATTCAGATGCACTCATTTGATCTCTTTTCCAATCTTATCTAGTGACACACATGACTTGATTGTTTTTTTTATCTATTGTTATTTGAATGAACCTTATTGGATGTAACTATGTTGCTAAGTGTTTGCCTGTTTGGATTATAGCTTATAACAAATGATATATTCAAGAGTGATGAATACAGAGTGCTTACAAATCATGTTTAGTCCAAGAATATGTGACATGCTTTTTTCGGCCAGGTGGGAATGCATCCTTAAAGTTTTATGGACCTATAGAGGAACTAATATCAGAAGACAATCCTCCCAAATACAGGGAAACTACTGTTGCTGACTATGAAGCTTACTATTTAGCAAAAGGAGTCAATGGCACTAGTGCTCTGACTGTTGTGCAATTGAGGGATAATCATTGGGGAGATTTTCACCAATGACATAAGCAATCATATAAGTGAATTTGACATCACATTTTAATTCAAAATATTAAAGTTAAGGTCTATGAGTCTGATCCTCACTTATATAGTATCCAACCTTTCTATTTTTACCCGATATAAAACTTTATCTCATACTTTTACTCTAACACTTATACATTATAAGATTTGAACTACGAAATGTAGAGACAAGAAAAGGATTAACACAAATAAATAATCGAAATACTATGGTGGGCATACATGTGACTTTATGATAGGATAGGGTAAATTGTGAATGTATTTTGTATTATGACTAAACAAGTTGTGTGTGAATTTTTTTTTTCTTTTTTTTTTACTACAATATCTTATATAGGAGAAAATCTGACATACACGTTCTATAGTTTCTATGTGAATTCTACCAATGGAAATGAGAAAAGTTAAATTTCCAGTACATTTTCAATAGTTTTTATAGAAAGTTCCTTATTCCTTTCATTCAACACCTGTATCCTTTTTTTTATTTCTAATAGTCTTAAATGTAATTTTCTTCTCCATATTTTTCTCAATCTATAATTTTGGTCTCTTCATTTTAAAGTAGAAATATTTTGTCCCTCTATTTAAAAAAATCTTTGATTTTAGTCTCTTATTTTAAAATAGAGATATTTGATCCTTCTATTTTACAAAAAACTTACAATTTTAACCAAATTCTCAATTTTACTTATGTATTATTTCTTTTATATTTAATCTAGTTGAACCCTAGACTTAATATATTTATTTAAAGTATCATCAAAATTGATTTAATTAATTATAATGTAAGAAATAAAATATAAATAAAATTGAAAATTAGATCAAAATTACATATTTTTTTAAAAAATATGTTGATCAAAATTATGAATTTTATAAAATAAATGGATTAAATGTCTCTATTTTAAAATATGAGACTAAAATTATAAATTTTTTAAAATAGAAAGACTAAAATTTTTATTTTAAAATATAAAAAAAATCAAAATTACAGATTGAATAAAATAGAAAAATCAAAATTATATTTAAATCAATCTAATAATACAAGCTAGCTATGGAATGGTCTTCTTAGTTATAGATCATAATTGATATTGTCACGAACAAATTGGTAACCAAAACTGAGAATCCAACGATCATAATTCACTATAATTTTAAAAAGTAGTAAATATTATTTATATTTTTTATTTAACAATTATATTTAATATTTTAAGAATAGATCAATATTGATGTTATTCTCAGTCCATTTAAAATAAATTCACATTTTTGTGTATTTTTATTAACATAATAATTATATTTTATGATGAGCATGGCCTAAAAGTAAAATTAAGAAATTATCACCTTATATAAATATAATTTATGCTTTTAAACATGATTTTTTTTATCATTCTTTCATTTTTCTAATGATATGTAATTTTATATTTATTTAACACTCATTTTATATTATTTTAAAAATTTCCAAATTATTTTATTCAATTATTTTATCTAAATTTTAATAACTTATATTTTAGAAATATTTTTTAAAATTACCCTTTTTAAAACTATAAATTATTTATAATTTTTTATTTAAACTAAAACAATTTTTTTTAATGTACATAATATTTCTCTGTTTTTTATTTGTCAAGATAAATTCTCAATCAACCAAGTCAATTTATATTTATTTTTATTATAAATTTTCCTGACATTACTTCAACTTTCACTGATAGGAAAAATCTTTATATATTTTATCTTCATACATGATCTTTTTAATTGGCTATCAACAAATCATTCATATTGATTGACGTGTAAATTTTTTTCTTACAAGATTCATTATTTCAAGATAACAATATTTACTAGGAGTTAATTTTAAAACAATATTTTTACGGGTCAAGATCTTCAGCAGTCCATTTTTACCTGCATGAATCTAAACCGTTGATACATAACTTTACTTACGCAAGATATTAATTAATATTAATAGAAAAAAAATATAGAAGAACGTATGGTGACAGATTAAACTGCACCTCCTGCTGCAGTTATTTCCCTTTACCAACTGCAGAGGATCCGTATGCCAACATAAAATGGATGTATGAAGTATATTAATGGCATTTCTCATTTAGGATCCCTTGGTAGAGTGAGAAAAAAAATTAAGATAAAACTTTTAAATAAAAGTAGATTGTAAACATATGAATCTCACATTATTTCATGGTTTATTTCTCTCATTTTACACTCTTTCTCTCTCCATTAACATATTTTGGTGAAATATTAATGTAATTTGTGATCCGTATAATTAAGATGAAAAATTCATTAAAAATCGAGAATTTTTTTTTCTGCCACAAATTTTAAAAAAATTTGTCCAAAGACCACGAAGGCCAAACTATTTTTCAAAATGTCACGCCTCTAGTTCGCTAGTCAACCTTGCAAATTATGCATGCTGAGTTGGCGGACTCCTGGTGGACACAAAGTTCGCCACTTGTTGAAGCAAACTACGTAATTGCCCAACGGGCAGTCCACTTGGCAAGTACCAAACTCGCTGCTATCCATAGCGATCTCCCCTACCAAATTCGCTGCTATACATAGCAAACTCCATGCACTCTGCAAATTCAAAAAAGGAGCCGTTGTCGCAGGTATGTAGTTCGCTGTCAGAGATGGCGAAGTAGATGGCGAAGTTTGCAGCTAAGCATGGCGAACTAGGGGTGTAGGTGATAGAGCTAGGATTGCAGGTGACGAAGTTTGCTTCCAGGCATGGCGAACTAGGAGTCCTGCCCCACGTTAAATACCCCACCCCATTCTGGTCCCCCCCACCCCCCTCTTCCATTTCCATTGTCTCCCTCCCTCTCAAAATTTTCGATTTTTTGGCTTTTGGTGGTGAGTTTTTGGTTGTCTGTGTAGATTATCAAGTAAGTTTTTATTATTTTATTTTATTGAATAAAAATATAATTGATATTTGAGTTTGTTATATAATATTTGGATTTTAAATTTGAAATATTAGGTTAGAGTATTTTATTTGAAACATTAGGTTAGATACCATATTGTTGAAACTCTAGGATAGAAGACTAATAGTTTAAAATTAATATTGATAATTTATAGGATAGATGTTTATTTGTCTTTGTTAGAATGTTATAAGTGATTAACATATTTTGATGATTTATTGTTTTAAAAATATAATTTTCAATTTATATTTAGATTTAGTTAAATAGGTGTTGTGACATTCAATTTAGAGTAGTATATTGAATTTTTAATTTTATATATATATATTATATTTTATATTTGATCATTTTAATAATGTAAAATAAAAAAATTTATTGGTTTAAAAATATATTTTTGAACTTATACTTAGATTTACTTAATTAGATTTAGTGATATTCAATTTAGAGTAGTATTTAG
>PYAF01000349.1:324054-403005 GCA_007407185.1 Glycine tomentella
AATTTGTAATTTTATGTATATTATTTTTTATATTTGATCATTTTAATAATGTAAAATAAAAAAATTTATTGGTTTAAAAATATATTTTTGAATTTATATTTAGATTTACTTAATTAGATTTAGTGATATTCAATTTAGAGTAGTATTTTGAATTTGTAATTTTATGTATATTATTTTTTTATATTTGATCATTTTAATAATGTAAAATAAAAAATTGGTTTAAAAATATAATTTTGAATTTATATTTAGATTTAGATTTACTTTATTAGATTTAGTGATATTCAATTTAGAGTAGTATTTTGAATTTGTAATTTTATGTATATTATTTTTTATAATTGATCATTTTAATAATGTAAAATAAAAAAAAATTGGTTTAAAAATAATAATTTTGAATTTATATTTAGATTTACTTTATTAGATTTAGTGATATTCAATTTAGAGTACATAATGCTAGTGGAAGGACATAATTGTTGCTGTCAATTGATGTTGCAATAAGCAATGTACCCCGATATTTCCCATACAAATGGGTACTGTCGATGCTGATAACGGGCTTGCAGTAATTAAAAGCATCGCAACACTGCTTAAATGTCCAAAACACCCTCTTGAATACCCTACGATTTTCATCCAGTTGTCCTTCAACATAATGCTCCATCGTTTCCAACTTATAAGCATACCCTTGAGAAAAATTTAACATATAACCCAATCACCTTGGCAGGAATGCATACGATTCATCCCAATCCCCAAACACCTTCACAATCGCCTTTTGCTTTGCCTTCCATGCCTTACCGTATGATATATGAAATCCTACGGTTGTTGAAATCCTTTCCCGAATTAAGCCGATTTTAATACTAGGGTCCTCCCTAATCATTTATGCAATTCGTTACAAAATAACAAGTCAGTAAATTAAGCATGTGCTAAATATACATATTATTGAATAACAATAATAACTACCTAGGATCAACGAACATATAAAATTTGAGTCGAGCTGTTTGTGATCCTGAGAGAGATTAACACTAATGCACGTGTGTTCATTGTTCCATATGCCTACAACCCATTCACTGGAAGCCTTCTTTTGGTATGCCCTCATCCTCCATGGACAACCGTCATTATGATATTCACAAACCATTATAATCATTTTCGTATCACTTTTTGCAACTACGATTGTCCAATTGGAGACCATACAATATTGCTTTATTGCCATTTGCACGTCCATCTTGCTCCCAAACACCTGTCCCTTATATAGCGCTTGACCCATCTCCCAGTTAGGTACTTGCACTCCTTCCATGTCATCTGCCTCCTCATCTGGGTATGCCTAATTAATATTCATGTAATGGTTTACGTTAGACCAAAAAGGTACATTACCTTCTCCTATATAATCAGACATTGACATTAACCACGTTGTTATGCTGAACAAACAATATAATAAAAGTAACACTACTAACTAACACACAATTTTGCGTCCATACCTGCACTCGGAGGCTGATTTTGCATTCCAACAATCCCTGGAGAAGGCATTGCAAAACCACGATCAAAATCGCCTTCTACATCCGTATCCGATGACTCACTATCTGGAAAAACACCTTCATCAACCTCTTCCTCAAAACTATTCATGGACCAAGCTGGGTCATGGGCCGTCGCCATTTCTGTATCTTCAAAATCGATGTTCTGCGATGGTTGGGTTGGTGGCGATGGTTGTGATGATGGAGATATATCTCTATCTTCCGAATTCACCATCGGCTCTAAATTAAGGTCAATTGAGCCAACGTTTGCAACAAATTGTTGACTACTTGACTGTCTACCACAATATATTTCCGCATACAATTCTATAAATCTGGGGTTTTCTCCATCGGATATGCATGCGTCTGTAACTAACGTTACATCGACATCATCTACAATATCAACACCAACCCACTGCACCGGGTTGCCAGATGCACATCTCGCACTCAGTCGAGATACAGATTGACCCCGTACTAAGCGCAACTTCTTGTATATCATTCTCATCAAATGATCGTAGCTGCATCGTGGAGGAATACGAAACATTTTGCTTTCTCCTTCAAACACTTGACCATTCGGTCCAACATATCTCCTCCCATTATAATATACAATGGAGATTAAACCATTCCTTCTATCACTCATTTTGCATTGATTAAAAAAAAATTGAATAATATCATATCACTGCAAAATACACACACTGATTCAAAAAAAAAACTAACTCAAATACTCTCAGCCAAGATACAAATTCGGGGTGGGGGTGGAGTCATTAAATAGTTGGGGGTGTGGTTGGAGGTCGCTGCAACAAACACCTAGTTTGCTATTCTGACAAGCAAACTATAACCATCCACCTAGTTTGCTATTGCCTCCAGCAAACTAGGACACCTAGTTTGCTATTGACTCCAGCAAACTAGGAGCCACGTAGGAATGTTGAACCAAGTTTGCTATTCCCCCTTGCAAACTAGGCACATAGTTTGCTATTGCATCCAGCAAACTAGGAGCCACGTAGGACTGTTGAACGAAGTTTGCTATTCCTCCTTGCAAACTAGGCACGTAGTTTGCTGCTCCTGTTAGCGAACTTCTATCTAACTGTCATGTGTCCTGCCCGTTTCTGATGGGGCACTGGCTCGTTGGCCAGAGAAGCGCCAACTCAGCCTGCGTAATTTGCAATGTTGACTAACGAACTAGGTGTGTGGCATTTTGAAAAATAATTTGATCTTCGTGACCTTTAGATTAAAATTTGTGGTAGAAAAAAAAAGTCTCCTAAAAATCTGTGTCTACACATAATCACAATATTCTAGGAACCATGGGTCCCAGCGAAATACATTTGTTGAAATTGGGTAGCATTTTTAGGAAAAAATATTGAATGACAGAAGAGATAACGGCTACATGGGACCACCTTTGAGTCCTTTTGTGTCCTCTTTGCAGGGCAAACCCATCACCAATAACACCTTTCTTCCTATCTTCTCCATTTAAGCCGATTCATCAACCTTTTTAACTTGAGATGCCCCTTTTCTCCACTGACTTCACATTGCTGCTAAAGCAAAACTCTTTTTTTTTTTTTTTTTTGGTTCACCTCAGCATACGTACAATAGCATATGATGAAGAAGAACAACCTCAGTGGCTGCGTGTTGTTGTATTTCCTTTGCTGTTGTCTCCTTTTGCCAGCTCTTGTTCTCTCCCACCACATCCATGGTAAGTAAAGTTACATTCTTCTTTTTTCTTATTTTGCTTTTGTGTATTTTTATTTTTTGTTTTGACATTTTTAAGTGTTTATGAGCATTGTGACTATTACTTGGTCACAAGGACAATGTAGGCATGACTGATAAGTAACAAGTGTGTTTTTGTTCTCTATTTTTGGTGATTCTGATAGATTGTTCTGATCTGGGGTTAGTTGTACTTTTTGAGATGGTTGGTATAATGAGTATTCCAGAAGCTCCACTTAATATAAGTTCAAACTTGTTTTTGTCATTAAGCTTTGAAAGTTTCCAAAAGCTCCTTAATTTAAGTTCAAAATTGTTTCTTCTTTAGGCTTAAAAAGTTTCCATCCTGTTCTAAATCTCTGATTCCTTATTGGTACATTTCTTTAATGAGAGGTTTCAATAAAGGGTTCTTTTTAGTCATATACTAACTTGCTATGTTTCAAATAGACCCGTCACTGCTTAAGTGCTTGTTTGTGTATGGTTTCCTCGTAATGGTCCTTGCGTATTTAAGAGTAGTCTGAATTTTTGCTAAGGATTCATGCTGCAGTTTTGAAACTAGTGAAAAAATAAGGGGAATCCGTGATAGTAGTATGTAGAAGAAAGAGAGCTTCAGGATTGAAATTAAATCCTTAACTTCTAAATATGTATTTGGAAATAGCAAGGTTTAAATATTTGTTATTGAACTTACAACACTCACCATTGGCCTATTCGTGCATGTTTCCACTATTGTTTTTAATGTTGTTTAACCATTTGCATCTCCAATTGTTAACTCCCTTCGTCTATTTGTTTATAATTTAAAAGCATAATACTAGATGGATTGCATTGGGAAAGTTGTGGAACCAGGTAAATTTTTGGACAGTTGTAAGTGGCCCAATATTAGATCTTCAATTTGCTTGATATCATCTTAAATTTGGATTGGACCTAACTCAACCCAAAACTAGCTTATTAGATGAGGATTGCCCAAGGCTCTATAAGCTCGACTTTGGTCATATCTACAGTTGATATGGGATCTCAACAGGGTATGACAGTTTGTAGACTAGACTCGAATTTCATTAAGCCTAGCTTAGCCTAACTCATTTCCATCCTTAATGTGTGCCTAACCCTATCTATGTTTAGAAGCTATATTGAGGGGTTTTGACAGAAGGTTGAACTCTGAATTCAACGCCATTGAATTAATTACTGAATTTCAAGAGACTAAATCAGTCAGTCCAAATTCTTTTTCAATTAATGTGATTTAATCTTTGGCTTCTCTGATTCTGAGGTTGAGGAACCATCCTGCTGCTACATCTTGCACGACCAGATTGTTTAACTTGTAAAATGCTCACATATGTTGGTTAAATGCGACATTGGTTTCCTTGAGAAGCTACATTGGTTTGGTATCTTTACTATTAAAACTAGTGTTAACCACACTACTTCTAAGGGTTTAAAAGTTAGTACAGTAATTATGTGTTCTTACATCATCTAAAGAATTTGGCTCTAATACCAAACATGAGCAACGAGACGATGTAGGAAACTGAAGTATTTGAGGTATAATGTGAATATGTATCTGCTTTTTTGATAACCATTAGGCGATGATGTTGATTTTTTTACAATCATTTTAGATGCCAAAGTATTTCGTTGTTATACTGACAATAGCATCCCATATAGGTTACCAAATCTTTTTGTAAACCCAATAGGCCATGTTTACCATTTTGCCTGTTAGGCTGGTTAGAAATAATTTGCAGTGGAGGATGCACTTCTACTGAAAAGCACACATCCATCTATTGTTTTTAGTAGTAGAACTATGGTGTTTATATCTAGACCAGGAATACAAGTAGGTCAGTAGGTCAAAGACAATAACAATTTCACTGGGAAGGTTTACTTCAATAAAGGCATGGAGGTGCTATGCATCACTTTTTCAATGGTTCATTTTATTTAAATAGTGTCAACAGAATCAGGTTCTGTAATGTATTCTTAATTTGGTACAAATTTGAATCATACTTTCATCATATATGAGGAATCAATCTGAAGATCAAGGCAGTTGAATGAAAACAGTATAAACATAATATTCATGCATATGTATGTGCATGCGCATTAACTATATATCTCTGAAAACAGCTGGTTGTTTTTCTCTCAGGAAACCCTGCCAGTGACATAGTTGACATTATAAACAAGAATCTAACAGATCAGAAGCTTCCTCGCTTGAATGACAGCCCTGGTCTAGGGTGCATGGCCTTACAATACGTCGAATTATGCAAAGGGAACTGCACTGAAAGCAATGTTGTAAACTGCAAACCTCCTGAAGATGACTTCACCGAAGTGTTTGCTCCCAACTGCGGTGTAGAGCTACCGACTTTTGGCACCATAACCGGACACATTGTGGGCTGTCAAAGAAAGTATCTCGAGCCATCACTAGCATTTTCTGAAGTTCTCATCAAAGATAAGAAATCTTTGTCTCTTCTGAAAAACAACTCACATACTGAGGTGGGAGTTGGCCTGGTTGGACTCCATAAAGGACCTTTCTTTTGGTGTGTTTTGTTTAGCAATGGACAGACAAACTCTACATTTGTGCTAGAAAATCATGGTGCGGGAATCCAGCAAAAAAAAGGGTGTTACAGTGGGAGTACCACTCCATGCAGTGGGGGGCAGAAAAGTAGGGTTGCATTTTTTAACATCTTTTTCATGTGTTATGTCTCCATTTTGCTGTTTAAACTTTGATGTTCAACGAAAAATAATGCAATATCTTAACCCAAAAATTCTTGAATTAGTTTTCTTTGTTTTCTTCATTCTTATGAATTGTTTACTGTGTATGCTGGCTGTGTTTCACTTTGGACTTTTATGCTTAAGGCAGCTTTTCACACAAGCTTTGTGAAGATCAATTAATAGAGGCTTGGCGCCTAGCAAACTGTATGAATTAGTTACACTCTTTATTCTGTTTCTTTTTTTAATTAAAACTAGAGGAAGTTGCAAATGTCACACCTATTTAACAATCTCAAAATTACAGCATATGTTTGACAATAGATTCGCCAGTCAAGATATTCTTTCATTCTGGGTCCCTTTAATATGAAAATGATATCGGACTTCTTAAATATTAGAACTGCTGAAAATTCAGAAGTAGGGAGCAAGGCTTTGAATTGCTTTGTGGTTGTGGTTGCAATTTAGTTGCTATCTTTGACAGTATGAGAAATTGTGACTGATGTGATGATAGTACACCTATTCCTACTGGGCCAATCCCCAGTGTTACAAGTACTGTTGCTGATGTTGGGCCTCATATGAATGCTGATGCAGTTAGGGGAAGGCCCAAGGGCATAAGCAAGAGACCTATAGGATGGGAAAATTTTATTCACTAAGATTTAGATTCTCTGAATTTAGGAATCATGTGAGTCATTAGGTGTTATGTTTTGTCTTGTCAGCCAATCATTGGTTTTGTTAAGAGTTTGTTATTTTTCCTTCTGTATGCTTCTCCTATATAGGAGCACTTTGCACCTTATATGAATAAGAAGGAATTTATTCAATAACATCTCTATTTTCATTTCTGAATATATCGTCTCTGGCCTCTAATTCAGGGATAAATATATGTTGTAGTTTCCTACCCTTATCATCTGATGTTTTTCATTGTTCACTCCCATGGTTGACAACAACTGTTCCCAAATTGTTGCTTACCTGGAGGATGCTCTCCTTCGACTAACAAATACTTAGAGCTCCCTCCATTCCAAAATTTGACGACCTTATCCAACATATCTCCTCCCTTGAACACACCTTTGACCATGAATCCACTCCCACTCCTACCTTATGCTAGATTTATGCCACATGAAGCTCAACATTCCTAGTTTTGACGATTCTAATGCTATGTCGTGGATTTTCAAGACTTCCTAGTTTTTCGATTATCACAACACCACCAATGAGGAGCGCACATAGATTGTTTCCTTCTACATGGATGGCCCAGCACTTAGCTGGTTTCAATGGATGTTTTGCAATGACCAGATTTTCTCTTGGCCCGAGTTAGTTTCTATGTTGGAGATGCTCTCCTTCGACTCACAAATACTTAGAGCTCCCTCCATTCCAAAATTTGACGACCTTATCCAACATATCTCCTCCCTTGAACACACCTTTGACCATGAATCCACTCCCACTTCTACCTCACGCTAGATTTGTTGGTATCAAGCAATCACACAACAATCGAGAAAGTAGAAAGGGAGAAAAGGAAAGAAGAAAATAATACACAGTGTTTACCTGGTTCACCTAATGTAGGCTACATCCAGCTATTATCTATATTATTCCTCACCCACTCATTACAATGCACTCAGGTTACAAGGAAATATATAGGCTTAGTATGAGCTATAATCAACATTCTCCCACTTGGCGAATGCTTTGCATGCTTCTTTAATCCCAATGCAGCTGTACACCATTCAAACTTCTCTGAAATCACTGCTTTGGTCAGAAAATTAGCACCATTCTCCTTTGTGTCAACCTTCTTCAGCATTAATACCTTGTCTCCAATCTTTTCTCTGATAAAATGGTATTGGATGCCTATGTTCTTGGTCCTTGCATGGTATCTTTGGCTTTTAGCCAGAAATATAGCACTCTGACTATCACACCTAATAGTCACATCTCCTTGTGTAAGGCCAAGCTCTCTACACAATCTTTGCAACCAAATAACTTCATTGACAACATGTGCCAAGGTCATTTACTCAACCTCAGTAGTTGATAACGCAACGGTGCTCTTCCTCTTGCTCATCCAACTAACAGCTCCACCAAATGAAGAAACAACATATCCACTAGCAGACCTTTTATTATCAATGTCACCTCCCCAATCAGCATCCACAAAGCACTCTAGTTGTAATGGTGGTTGTCCCCTTGAGTCTTTCACACCTTCATATCATAACCCAAGATCAGATGTACCACGAAGATAACGGAATACACGCTTCACTACCATCCAATGCTCTTTTCCTAGCTTGGACATAAACCTACTCAATACTCCCACGGCTTGGGCAATATCCAAACGAGTACAAATCATAGCATACATCAAACTCCCAACTGCACTAGCGTAAGGAACTGATGCCATCACTTCTCTTTCTTCTTCAGTGTTGCGACACTGAACAGTGGATAGGTTCAAGCCTTTAGACATGGGAGTCAGCACCGATTTACAATCAGTCATATTGAATTTCTTCAGAACATTTTCTATGTACTTCCTATGACTCAACCATAACCTTCCTCTATGATGCTCCCTTTTGATTTGTATGCCCAAGATCATACTTGTGGGGCCTAAATCTTTCATTTCAAATTGCTTTGCTAGTAGACCTTTTACAACACTAATCATCTTCAAACTGTTACCAACAAGTAGCATGTCGTCAACATAAAAGGTTAGAATAAAAAAGATATCTTCTACCCTTTTCACGTAAACACAATGCTTAGCATCACAACGGTCAAACATAAGTTTCAACACATAAGTGTCAAACTTTTGATACCACATCTTGGGGGATTGCTTTAAGCCATACAGAGACTTGTTAAGCTTGCACACAAAGTCCTTTTTACCTCTTACAATGAATCCCTCTGCCTGCTTCATGTAAATAACCTCCTCCAAATCACCATGAAGGAATGTCGTCATCACATCCAGCTGCTTCACCTCTAAGTCATATGCAGTTGCCACAGATAAAACAGGTATTATGGAATTTAACTTTGCAACAGGTGAAAATACCTCACCAGAATCAACACTTTCTATATGTGAATATCCCTTTGCAACCAAACGAGCTTTGTAACGTTCTACTCCCTATTTGCACTAGTCTTCTTCTTGAACACCCACTTACAACCAATTGCCTTTCGATCTGCGGGTAGTTTCACTAAACTCCAAGTTTGATTTTTAATCAGAGAGTTCATATCTTCGTTCATGGCTTCCTCCCACTGTTTGGTAGTATCTGAATGCCTAGCTTGCTTTCCAGTGCTCGGGTCATCATCTGTGATACTCAAAGCATAACTATTATCAATGGCACAAAAATTATAATTGTCAGGTGTATAACTCTCAGGTGATTTTCTCTCCCTTGTGGATCTCCTCAACCTCTGTACTTCAACTTCAATCTTAGTATCAAAAACTGTATCTTCCACCCCGTCATATCAACAGCTTCAAAATCTGAATTTTCCTCTCCAACTTGTGAGCTATCAACATCAAACTCTATTGTATGTGCCTTTTTAGGAGCTTCTGGAAAAATCCGATTTAGCTTTTCTCCCCTAAACACAACATCTCTTTTGTAAGGTACACTTTTAGTTTTTCGGTTCCACAGCTTATACCCTTTGACGCCATCCTTGTACCCAATAAAATAGAACTTTTGAGACTTATTGTCAAGCTTGCTTCTTTTCTCCTTGGGTATATGTACATATGCTTCATAACCAAATATTCTGACATGAGAGATGTTTGGCCTTCTTTTAAACAGTTCTTCAACAGGAGTTTTATCCTTCAAAGCCAATGTAGGAGACCTATTCTTCAAATAACAAGCAGTAGCAACTTCCTCCGTCCAAAACTCAGCTGCCAAGCCTGTACCACTTAGCATGCTCCGTGCCTTTTCAATGAGAGACTGATTTCACCTCTCTACCACCCCATTCTATTGAGGTGAATAGGGCGTTGTCTTTTGTCTTGCAATACCACTAGCCACACAAAGCTGATCGAATTCGCAGAACAAAACTCTCCACCATTATTAGTTCTCAACACCTTGATTTTTCTGTCAAATTGATTTTCTATCAATGCTTTGAACTCTTGGAATTTCTTGAGCACATCATTCTTGCTATGTAAGAAATATAACCACACATATTTAGAATAATCATCAGTAAAATAAACATAATACCTAGATTTTTCTTGTGATGCTACAAATATAGGTCCAAACATGTCGTTGTGTATCAAGTTAAGAATCTCTTCAGCTCTTCCTCCAATGGACTCAAAAGACACCCGATTTTGCTTGCCATGTAAACAATGCTCACAAAAACCGAAGCCCATAGGATAGCTCGAAATCTCTTCTACCAACTTCTTTGATGTTAAAGTCTCCAGACCTTTCCCACCAATGTGACCTAGCCTCCTGTGCCATAGAAATGCAGTTTCTTCCTCCACCTGCTTAGATATACAGTCATCACCACTGAACACTGTGTGACCAAGCAGTTTCCACAGTTTTTCATGACGCTCCCCTCTAGCAATTACCGTAGCTCCGTGAGTCAGTTTGCATGAATATGTATCACTACTAAAATTTATACATGCATCTGCCATACTTCCAACGGAGATAAGATTTTTGGTCAGACCCGGAATGTGCATTACATCCGGTAGATTCTTGATTGTTCCATCTTTCATCTTCAACCTTACCTTCCCACGTCCCACAATTTCCAAGGTCGTGTCATCTCCCATTCTCACTGTACCACCAGAACATGTTTGCTAAGTGTAGAACCACTCCTTGTGAGGTGTCATATGGAATGATGCTCCAGTATCAATTATCCACTCATTGTAGTTGCTATGAGGATTTGACACTACATACAGATCTCTAACGCTATCATCATCACCCTTCTTTGTACCAGAAGAAGATGACTCATCCCGTTTCTCAGGCCCCACACTTTTATTTCTGCAATTCTTTCTTATGTGCCCAACTTGCTTGCACTTCCAGCACCTTGCTTCGAATTTATCACGAAACTTTGACCTTCCCCGAGATTTGCCTTTGAAACATGATTTTGATATATCAGTATTCCTCCCTCTAGCAAACAGAGCCTCATCAGTAGTACCCTTAGAACCTACCTTTCTCATATCTTCAGATAACAGGGCAACAACAACGGTCTCTAAGGACAATTTGTTAACACCAGTACCAATAGAGATAATGATGTGCTCCCAAGAGTTTGACAATGAACACAACAAGGTGCACTGATGAGTCACTATTTTCCTTTATTTTCTCATATTTCTGTACTCATTTTAATCCCTAATTTGTGTTTAATCGTTTATATTCCACACTGTTTCTCATTTAGGATTTAATTGGACCGATAATTCAGATTTTAATTAATTTGGATTATTTTAAGTTTAATTATTCCAATTTGATTTTCAGGGCAGATTAATAATTAAATGGGCTTGGAATTAATTCATGGACTTGAAGATTGGAATGCCGCGTCAGCATTATTTTCCACATCAGCATTTTAATTTTGTTTTATTTTATTTTCGTTTTTGGGCCAAAATTGTTAGGAAAAGCCCATTTTCGTTTAGGTCAGTTTCTATATATTTCGAATACTGTGCCCATGCAGAGACACACCATTTTTTCATCCACAAGACCAGACAAACTATTTTCGTTTAGGGTTTTAGCATTTTCGTTTTCTGCTTTTCTCTCTGTTTAGGGTTTTTCGTTTTCTGTTTGTATTTCTGCTTTCGGAATAAGGTTGCGTTTCAATTTCAGTATTTTCGTTTCTGCTTCAAGTATTTCATCTCGTTTTCATTTTCTGTTCTTGATTCTCGTTTCTGTTTATTTTCGTTTCTGTTTATTTTAATTTTCGTTTTCTACTTTTGAATTTCGTTCTCTTCTAGTTTCGTTTAATGTTCAGTTTCGTTTCAATTCACGTTTCTGTTGCTAATTTCAATTTAATGGAAGGCTAAATCTTAGGGTTGGACCCTAAGACAGATTGCAAACCCTTTAATGGAGGTTCTCTATATTTGCAATTCGTTTTCTGCTTGATTCTTCCTTGTAGGGTTTCTGTTCTGTATTTTTCGAATTAGAGTCATGCTTAATGATTCTGATATTGATTGATTCAGTAATCTCAGGTTGCTTAATCCTGAGAGCTTGCCCTGACGAGGTTCACGTTTGCTTAATTCGTGTAATGAAGTTTTAGGTTAATCTTCGCTTAGTAGATTAATCTGAACTGATAAGGATTAAGTAGGACAGATTATCTTTCGTGAACCAAGAATATTAGAGGCGCAATCTGTTCTAAGGTCTGACTTGTTTTAAATCCCAGCAATTAATTAGTATTTCTGTTTTAATTTAGAATTCCTTGCATTCTGTGAAAAAACCCCCCCTTTACACGTTTTTGATCCCTAACGCAGACAATTGATCCTTGAGAGACGACCTAGGAGTCACTTCCTAGTACTACATTTAAACTGTATTAATTTGGCCGAGTACGACCTTGATCATGCACGCTTTATCTTCCTTATCCAGGTTGACATCTACAGATGTGAGTTGTGCGCAGATAGTGTTAAATTCATTTAAATGTGCAAAAAAAGAATCACCTTTAGGCATTCGTAGATTATACAATCGCCTTCGCAAGAACAGCCTATTCACGAGTGACTTGCTCAGCTTTGTCCAGAGATCCTTCGTGGTCTTATCGAAGGTCACGTTCACCAGAATGTGGTCAACAAGGCACAAAAAAATCAGGCTTCGCGCCTTTCGATCGTTTTTGATCCAAGTTTGCAACTCATTTGATCTTTCAGACTCAGGTGGCCTTGCATTTTCGATCACGTACCATAGGTCCCTATCAACGAGCAGAGCCTCCATCTTCAGTTTCCATAACTCGAAACCCTTTCCTCCAAACTTCTCAGCCTCGATTTGTGATTGACCAGTCGACATCCCTCGCTGATTAATTTTGCAGGTTTCTTAATGCCAAGAAAACCCTAAAACATCGAAATCTCAATCGCATAACATTGCCCTGATACCAATTGTTGGTGCTGAGCAATCACACAACAATCGAGAAAGTAAAGAGAAAAGGAAAGAAAAAAATAACACACAGTGTATATCCTGATTCACCCAATGTGGGCTACATCCAACTGTTCTCTATATTATTCCTCACCCACTCATTACAATGCACTCAGGTTATAGGGAAATATATAGGCTTAGTATGAGCTATACCCAACAAGATTTGTGTCACATGAAGCTCGACATTCCTGGTTTTGATGATGCTAATGTATGTTGTGGATTTTCAAGACTTCCTAATTTTTCTATTATCATGACACCACCAAATTTTGCAATGACCAAATTTTCTCTTGGCCCGAGTTAGTTTCTACTTTGGAGATGTGCTTCGCCTGTCCTATTATGATGACCCCAAGGGCGCCCCTCTTCAAGCTCACCCAGTCCAAATTTGTTAACCAATACCTCTTCGCTTTTGAGAGCTTAGCAAATTAGATTGTGGGACTCCTTTCACATTTTCTTCTGAGTTGTTTTATTTTAATGTTATCGTCAAACATTTGCCGTGAGGTTCAAGCTTTACAACCATTGTCTCTAATTCAGGCTGCTGCTTTGGCTAAATTTCAGGAGGATTCCTCAATGTCGAACACTCATTCTGACCTCGTCTTACCCCACCACCATTTTCCCCGACTCATATTTCCTCCATTAAACCATCCCAACCACCTATGCTTCCAACCCCATCCAAAACCCCTCTTCGTCATCTCACTCTAGCCCAGTTAGTTGAATGGCGTGATAAAGGGCTTTGCTATTATTGTGACGATCGCATTAGCAAGAGCCATCGTTGTAAGGCTCGCCTTTTCTTGATTGTGGCAGATGATGTTATCTTTGCCAATTTGGTCATTTCTGTTTCTCTTAATTTTGACACTATGGAGGATTAACCAAATTCCAACCCTAATCCTAGCCCTAATGGCTCTTCCACTCACTTTGTTGCTCAAATCAGTTTCAATACATTATTGGGATAGATGGCTCCTGAAACTCTTTGTGTTTCGGCACATTCAACAACCAACCCATCACTGCTCTCATCAATGGAGGAAGCACCCATAATTTTATTTAGGGTAAGGTGGTTCATGGTCTAAATCTCAAGACCCAACCCACTACCTCCTTAAGTGTTTTAGTGGGCAATGAACACCAACATCTCTGCAATAGTGTTTGCAAAGGGGTTCCAGTCCATATTCAATCCCAAGTTTTTACTCTAGACTTCTATGTTATGTCATTGGTTGGTGCCGACATTGTTTTTTATGTGCACTAGTTTAAGTCTTTGGGCCTAGTGATTACAGATTACTCCATCCTATCTCTTCATTTTATGAAGGATAATAAGATGGTGAAATTAAGGAGCCTATCCACTCAACACCTAACTGAAATGACCTATCACTAGGTCAAGCGTCTTCTTCACAAAAATCGGGCCTCTATGTTCTTCGACCTCCAGCTCCATCCCTAACCCACCTACTGAAACCCTCTCACAAACCCCAACCATACAATAACTTCTCACCCAATATTCCTCACTTTTCACCAAACCTCAAACCCTTCCTTCACCTCGTACCACAGACCACTCTATTCATCTTTTGCTCAATGCCAAACCCGTCAATGTTCATCCTTACTGATACCCCTACTTTCATAAGCAAAGGTTGAACAAAAAGTGGACAAAATGCTCCAAAATGGGTGGATTCAACCATTTCGAATCCCATTTTCTTCTCATGTCTTGTTGGTTCACAAGAAGGATGGGCCATGGAGATTCTATGTCGATTTCTAAGCTCTTAACGCTATCACCATCAAGGATTATTTCCCCATCCCCTTTATTGATGAATTGCTAGACAATCTGGGTGCCATAAATTGGTGACATTCAAAAAATGGCTTTTCCCACGCAACAAAGACACTATGAGTATAGGGTCATGCCATTTGTCATGTGCAATGCTCCCTTCACATTTTAGGCTACCATGAATGTCTTAAACCTTTTCTTCCCCGTTTTGCACTTGTATGCTTTGACGATATTCTTGTTTTTAGAAGGATTTTTAAGGACCATCTCTCACACCTAAAGCAAGTGTTCTAGACCCTACAAAAGGGTCAATTCTTCCTCAAGCAACCCAAATTCGTTTTCACCCAACGATGTATTAAGTACTTGATCAATATTGTCTCTTTTGCTGGCGTCGAACCAATTCCCACGAAGGTTCAAGCTATGCAGGGGTGGTCATAACCTAAGTCTGCCAAGCATTTTTGCGGTTTCCTTGGGTTAATAGGTTTCTATTGTCGTTTTATTCGTGATTATGCCAAAATAAAAGCTCCCCTGACTACTCTATTGAGCCCTCAATTTCTCAATTCCTTTTGTCCTCAAAACTAATGCCTCTGATACTGGAATAAAGTTGTTATAATGCAACACAACCACCCTATTGCCTTCTTTAGTAAGCAATTAATCCCCAAGTTGCTCCGCTCTTCCACTTATATCCACAAGCTCCATGCCATCACTAAGGCGGTGAAATTTTGGCAACAATACCTTTTAGGCCATCCTTTAATCATCCTCACAGACCACTGCAGCCTGAAGGGTTTGATTACTCAGGCTATCCAAACTCCATAGCAACATATATATTGGCGAAACTGATTGGCTATGATAATAGCATCCAATATAAATCAAGGAAGCAGATGTTGTCGCTGACACTTTATCTTGCATCTATAAGCCTCCTCCTATTCCCAGTGCCCTCTAGATTCTCTCTATGCCCCATTTTAGCTTTTTGGAAGACCTTTACAAGGAATTGACTAACATTGATGAATTCCTTAATCTACGCAAATTATGCTTCATGCCCCTAATGATCACCCTAATTTTTGCCTTTCGCAAAGTATCCTACTTTTCGAAGGTCACATTTAGCTAAATCGCACCAATTCGTTCATTCCCTTATTGCTAGAAGAATTTCATTCTTCACCCATCAAGGCCCACATAGATTTTGCTATGACTTTCAACCATATTGTAAACAACTTTTATTGAGTTGGTATGCATCAAGATCTGAAGCCTTTATCTCTGAGTGTTCCACTTGTCAAGTCACCAAGTATCCTATTTAGAAACCTTGGGGTTATTTCTTCCTATCCATCCTCCTTCCGCTCCTTGGGAGGATTTTTTGTTTGACTTCATTACCGGGTTGCCTCTTGTTTAAGGGTGCACCATGACTTTGGTGGTGGTGGGTCGCTTCTCCAAAGTGGCATATTTCACCATGCTTCCTACAAACTTCAATACTCATTGAGTTGCTTAAGTATTCCTAGACTCTGTTTGCAAGCTCCACCACATTCCTAAAATCCTTATTTATGATAGGGATTCTGTCTTTCTGAGTTGCTTTTGGCAAGAATTATTTAAGCTTAGTGGTACCAAGCTTCGAATGAGCACGACTTACCATCCTCAAAGTGATGACCAAATTGAGGTTCTGAATTGTGTCCTAGAACAATACCTCTATGCTTATGTTCATCACTAACCAACCTCATGGGGAAAATTCCTAAGTCTTGTGGAGTAAGGTTACAACATCTCTTTTTATTCCATTACTGGCATGTCACATTTTCAAATTACTTTTGGCAAACCTCCTCTTATTGTTCCTTATTACATCCAACGTACCTCTACTGTGGAAGTTGTTGACTCTTTGTTGGTTTCTTAAGACAAGTTACTCCACTACCTGCGCTGTAAGTTGATTAAAGTCCAGCAGTCCATATAGGTTTCTGTGGATGCGTGTCATAAGGATGTTTCATATATTTAGGGGATTGGGTCTATTAAAACTCATATCTTATTGCCATATTTTTCTTTGTGAATCCAGATACCAGAAGTTGAGTAAAAGGTATTATGGCTATTTCCAAATTATTGAGGTGCTTAATCCTATGGCCTATCTGTTGGAGTTACTTGTCTTGGGAAAAATCCATGACGTGTTCCATTGCTCTTTATTTAAGCCACACATGGTCCCATAACTTCTTAGCAATCCCTAGCTGAAATCTTCAATGAGGGCAAACCTTTTATCTATCTATTATCCATTTTGAACTCCAAATTGGATAGTTTTGTACTTCCTCCCTGCCAACTTGTTCTAGTTCAATGGCAAGGACTACCACCCAAAGACACTTTGTGGGAGGATTGGATTACTCACAAGGACTCTTTCTACCTTGAGGACAAGGTGTTTCTCCAAGAGGGTGAGAATGATAGTACACATATTCCTATTAGGCGAATCCCAAATGTTACAAGTACTATTGTTGAAGTTGGGCCTTATACAAATGATGATGATGCAATCAAGGGAAGGCCGAAGTGCATAAGTAAGAGACCTACAAGATAGGAAGATTTTATTCACTAAGATTTAGATTCTTTGAATTTAGGAGCCATGTGAGTCGTTAGGTGTCATGTGTTGTGTTATTAGCCAATCATTGGTTCTGTTAAAAGTTTGTTATTTTTCCTTCTGTTATTTTAAAATCATGGGAGGAAGTAAAATACTCATGGCATAATTGACTTTTTTTATCTTGTAGAGCTAACTATTTGGTGCTTAGAGAACTACTTATCTGAAACTTAAATTTGTCACTCAAGTAATTGGCCCAAGATGGAAAATCATATATAAATGCTAGTTGGAGTGAAATTTTTTATGCTATAGCAAGTGCCTACTTATTCTCAATGTTAATTTTGAAGTGTGTATGATTTCTTCATTGGGACCTTGTGGATTCTTATTCCTTGCATGGTGACCAATTTTTTTGTAAGTACTTTGTGCTTTATAGAAGGTGGCATGTTTTACACTATTAGAGAAAATTGTTCCTTGTTTATTACCTATGAATGTCATACTTCATTGGGGCCTTATGATTCTAATTCCTTGCATGAAAACCAATTTTTTTTGTAAGTACTTTGTGCTCTATAGAAGGAGGTAGATTTTGCACTATTATAGAAATTTGTTCCTTGTTAATCACCTATGAATCATATACTACCTATGAATCACATACTTCATTGGGGCCTTATGATTCTAATTCTTTGCATGAAAACCAATTTTTTTTGTAAGTACTTTGTGCTCTATAGAAGGAGGCAGATTTTGCACTATTATAGAAATTTGTTCCTTGTTAATCACCTATGAATCATATACTCTAATATGAACATTAGATAAACACATACCCTTGGACATGACTAGTGTGCAAAATCTAGGACATTGGGACACTGCATATATGTACATAGGGAGAAGTTCATTATAGGTTCCCTTGGTTGGAAGACATATTTTTTGTAATTATTTCCCCTCCAAGGCTCTCAACCACTTTGATAAAATGGGGAGACTAGTTTTTCCTTATTAAAAATCCCTAAAATCAAGGAGATCTTGGCAACCATCCATTCAACTGCTCCATTATCCATCAATCTACCTTACATGTTCTCTAAATCGCCCTATACAACACTCAAAGTGTTCCATCTCAGCCCTTTTATCTTTTTACCCTAATTTAGCCACGTTAGTTGCCTTAATCAACTTCCTTATGCCAGTCGTATCTAATTAGTAGTTGCTACTCCAACAACTAACTTTTTAGGTGTTAACATAATTTCCTCCTTTTCTTGAGTCATTTGAAATTCAAAACTTTATCTTCTCGAATCAATGATAGGAAAATCACCAATCGCATTTTGAATTCAGCAACCATATTTCAAGTTTTGAAATTCGATTTTAATGTTATCTTCTATTTCTCTTATCTTATTCAACCAATCTTGGTCCCTTATGAAATTCTTCAGTAGCTTCGCTCTTCTACTCGTTCCCAATTTTCAGAAAAACTTTAAACTTGATCCATGTCTGCTACTTCTGAGCAACCTACTTCCAATGCCTTTGCGTGCTCACCTAAAATTGATCTTTATTCCACCACTGACACACTCACTGACTTTGATGAGGATTTCCAATAGTATGTCCTAGGTTCGTGCTTTCGCAATGAAGTCGAAAATACTGATAAAACGACTAACAAGTTGTTTAATCATAAGAAAATCCCCTTCCAATACTTGAGACTGGTATGGGATTCACAAATTCTAACTTTCGCACATGGCCTAGACCCCTTCCAGAATATCAAACCTGGTTGAAAAGAGTTTTGGCATAAAAGATATGTGCAAGATACACTAATTCAGCCATTTTCAACAAACTTTGTTCATATTCATACTCTAAGGTGCTCTCTTCTGAAATTGGCAATACCAACTAATCCTACCAGTATCCTTGAGGTTGAAAGGAAGTCTATAAGCAAATATCATTGCTGCTAGGAGACTTAGAAGTAAAGTATGAGCTCAACGCCAACCAAAAGGATCAAAGCAGCCAAGAGTTGGAACGACTGAACAAATTAGAGGCTAGCAAAGCGAACATAACTGTTCAATTTGCCTCTACTAAAGAAAGGAGGCAGGTCGATATAAAGTTGCAATCCAATACAAGTATTCGCACTAATTGAGCTTCATAATCAATGATGATTATCTAGTAGGAGTTTCTACTCTTCAGCCTATTTTGGATATTGCTATTGCCCGGGTAAATGACTGTAATGAAAAAGAGTGGAGTTGTACGAACAGGGAACCCTAATGGATATGGACATCGCTTTCCTTCGCGAGCACAAACATCTCTTGCTTCAAACTCTAGCAAAAGTAGATAAGGAATTGACCCAAGCTGACATGGAGTGGGGTGGCTTGTAACACCCTGAAATTTTGATAACCGAAAATAGATGTTTGATGCATTTCTTGTGTTATTTGATTATTTGATTAGTTTAGATTAATTGAAATGTTATGTGAATTATCCATGCGCAATTGCTTGGTGTGGATGTCAAGTTATGTTGAGTTGTTTGAGCTGTGTTGTAATTGTGTGATTTGGAGTTTGACCCAAAACCTGTTTTAGTAAAATCACCATTTTGGATTGTTTAACCGTTGGATCGCCTTCAAATTTTAAAGGTAGGCTCCTAGCCCACACATGTAACTTTTTACTGTTGGGATTGGCAAAATAACATCTGAATTGTGAGATAATAATTTTTCACAGAAGCAGAAATTTTAAAATTGGGTCAGCTTGTCCAGACGAATTTTGGCAGGCATTTTGGTTTGCCTAGGTGAGTCAAGTCGGTTTTAAAAACATGCAGAAACATGAAAATCAAGAAAATGGAGTCTCCTTCTTCCCAAAATAGCACCCAAGTCCACTACCATCCTCCTTTACCACCTATGATCATCGGTGACCACCACGAGCCGCCATTTCTTGCCGTTGGACCACCGCACGAAGAGGAACACTTTAATTGGAGCGGAATTTTCAAAGCTCGCCTCGAGGATTCGATAGAGAACGGAGTTTTCAATCCTCCTTTCTTGGTTTCTTTGAGGTAACCATGATTTCCTTGTCTTCTCTTAGCTAGTTTGAAGTCTCTCTTAATATCTCTTTTGATTTGGGTACTGTTATTGGATGTTTTTATACTTCCTTTGAAAATCCTTTGAAAATGAGATGATGTTGAAATGGGATAATGTGATTTGGTTGATGATGATGTAATGAGATAATGTTGATATAGTTGATGATGTTGAATATTGATGTTTATGATGATGATATTGAAATAAAATGATGTTGATGTTGTTGATGATATTGAAATTGAGATGCTATTGATGTGGTTGGTGATGTTTAAATGAGATAATCATGATGTGGTTGATGAAGTTCAAATGAGATAATGTTGATGTGGTTGATGATGTTGAAATGAGATGAGTTTAATATGTATGATGATGATATTGAGAAGATGTGATGTGGATGTTGATAATGACATTGATGAGAGATAATGTTGATGTGAAAAATGTCATTGTATGATGTGAATATACATGGACACCAATGGGGGGTGCATGACTGGTTATCCTTGCAGGGAAGGATTTGTTCCTAGTCAGGTCATGCATTGATGGTGCCCATGGATATCATTGTATGATGTGGATATACATGGATACCTATAGGGGTTGCATGACTGGTTATCCTTGCGGGGAAAGATTTTTTCCTAGCCAGATCATGCATTGTTGGTACCCATGGTTGTATGTTGTGTATGTACACGTGGGGTGCAGTGACCGGTTGGTTATCCTTGTGGGGAAGGATTTGTTCCTAGCCACGGTCAGTGCATCGGTGAGCCCACATTGGTGTGCTATGTATGTACATAGGGTGCATGACTGGTCATCCTTGCGGGGAAGGATTTGTTCCTGGCCATGGTCATGCATTGATGGTCCCATGTTTCATACTTCATGTTGCACATATGGAAATATAATGATGGACAGTAAGTACCGGGGGTACTAGGGGCCAATCACTCTGTTTGGAACTCTCTTGAGACTCAGGGCTGATCACCATGGGGGGAGCGACCAGTACACGATAGGGTGACCTCGATGAACTACTGCATCATTTTCCTGAGAGAGGCTATTTCCATGAGGATGGTACCACATTGCATTATGAGAGTTGAGTCAGATGCATGCATCATTCGAAGCATAATTGTGTTGAATTATGGAAAAGTGGATGACTAGTTTGTTGTATGTGGGTGTGTAACTAATTGATTTTAGGAATGGTTGGAGTTGTTATTGTTGTTCTCTTTTAATTAGTGTTATATGGTACTTGTTATTTTTGGTAAGATAAATTCACCCTTGCATTTGTTATACTGTGTGGTTGGTACCTGTGATGATCGCGAACCTCCGTTCGTGTGAGCATATAAGCAGCAGTAGGTGATCTTGGAGGGAAATCTCTTTTCTATTGGAGCCGCCAAGCCACGTGATGACGTTGGAATTCTTTTTGGAAAAAGTTGTGTTTTTGTTAATCAACTCTTTCATAGTTAGTTCCTTAATTCTTTTGTGAACATGTATATTTTGAGTTGTAAATACATGTAAAACTAAATTAAGTTCTAAACATGTGAATGATGAGTACTGATTTAGTATATGTACACATATGTATTCAATTATTGTAATTGTATCGAGTGTATGATGATTGTATTATTGCGAAAAATTTACTATCTTTTTTCATAATCAAATCAATGGAGTCTTCATTAAAATTCAAAATTTGCACGATTAAGAGTTAAAGATATTGTAGCAACGAGGTGGGTCGTTACATGGCTTCCAACATATGTTGATTCAAGCCTAATCGCCAGTATTAGTTGTCACCATATCTTTAGTCGCAGTTGCTTCTAGCACCCCTGAAAAGAGTTCACTAGTCGTCCAACATTAATGGATTGGTATCTTTTTTATTTTCCTGCCTTTTGAAATAACTTTTGGGCCTATATGCCTTGGTTAGCTATGGTAGTTGGCTTGTAGTTGTCAAGAAAATTTATATTTTGCTTCATATATGCTAGATAATATTTCTTTAAAAATATTGCATTCATGCTTTTGTTATGTTCATACCTATATATCCATTAAGCGATAGGCACCCCCTGAAAACTTTTGACTTATAACAAAAGGTCTTTCCCAAGTAGGTGATCATTTTCCAAACTTAGTATCCTTAAACCCAATAGGCAACATTGTTTTCCAAACCAAATTGCCTTCTTCGAATTCCTTAATGTAAGTGTGTTTATTATAATGTTTCGCCACCTTTTCTTTATTTCGCTTAATGTTCTCACAAGTAATTAAACTATCCTAATTTGCCATTTTCTAATTCAAGAACCAATGGTCTTTGATAATCATCAGCTGATAAGAGGTGTTTCTTAGCCACCCTTAGGGATTGGACTTTAATCTCCAAAGGTAACACAACATCTTGACCATAAGTTAGCAAAAACAGTGTCATAGTCGTAGTATTATTTTAGTATTTCTTATGGCCCATAATACTTCAGTTTCCAACGCTTGGGTTTCTCTTCAATGGATTTTTTTATATTAAATCTATAATAATCTTGTTAGTGGCTTCTGCTTTTTTGTTAGCTTGGGCGAAGTAAGCCATAGAATGAACGATTTTGATGCCAAATTATT
Organism: Glycine tomentella; assembly: GCA_007407185.1. Lineage (NCBI taxonomy): Eukaryota > Viridiplantae > Streptophyta > Magnoliopsida > Fabales > Fabaceae > Glycine > Glycine tomentella. The sequence continues at coordinate 346,782 of PYAF01000349.1, forward strand.
GAGCGAATGCCACTACATTGTCGCCTGATGAAATCAATACCCTGGAGTTGTTATAGTCTCTAATATCCGAAATCTATAGACTATTTGGTTTTGGATGAATTTGATGATGTCATTTTGAGTAATAGAGACCATCGATTGTGCCTTCACTCAATTTGTGAAGTAATATGTCGCCACAACAATAAAACTATGGTGTTTAGAAGAATTAAGGTAGATTTTTTCTATCAAATCCATAGTCCATCCATAAAATGGCCAAGGTTTAATAACTAAAAGAGTATGCACTTAATTTCAAATCTCATTTCATCAGTCATCCTTGCAAGACATACCTATTTAAAAAGTACTTAATTAGGTTGGTCTTACATATCATAAACACCTCTTTTGGAAGCAAATAATATTCTAATTTAATGCATGCAACGTACAATGATAAAAAAAAATTGGATAGTTGTGTATCTATATTCAACATCAACTAACAATCTACTTAATAGTACACAACTCAATCTATTTTGTCATTAGCCTACTGTGCCAACAAGCAGCCAATGGATTCTTAGGTTATGGATACATATAATTTTAGCAGACCTTCTTATGTGGGTGGTACTAACATGGGAGGTGACGCAAGACTTGTTTGATGTGATCAAATGCTTCTTGTTGTCCTTTCCCCCCAAAAATAATCTTCTTGTTTCTTCAGCTGCGATAATGGTTAAAAAACTTTCAACTTGCCAGTCGAATTCGTTATGAATCACCTAAGGAAATTGATTTCTCCTATTAAGCTTTGGAGCTCCACTTTATTCTTAGGAGGGGCTACTTCTAGGATTGCATTGGTCTTATTTTTGTCGACTTCAATTCCTTTTCTATGCACCAAGAAACCTAGGAAGTGGCTTGCAATTATCCCAAATGCATATTTTTCAGGTTTCATTTTTAGGCTTTGCAACCTCATTCTTTCAAACGCCTATTCCAGGTGTATCAAGTGTTGGTCAAACTCAGTTGATCTATCCACCACGTCACAAATATATACTTTCATATTCCTACCAATCAAATTATGAAATATCAAATTCATGACTCCTTGATATATGACCCCAACATTTGTTAGTCCGAAAGGCATCACTACCCACTCAAAAATACCAATGGCACCAAGCACCTAAAGGTTATTTTGTGAATATCCTCTTTAGCAATAAAAATCTAATTATATCCTAAATAGTTGTCCATAAAGGTGTGTATTCCATTGTTAGTTGCAAAATCTATTAACATATCCACAATTGGCATTTCATACTCATCCTTAGGGGTAGCCAAATTCAGGTTTCTAAAGTCAACACATATGCGTACCTTGTCGTTCGTCTTAACTGGAACCATATTAGACAGCCAATCTCCATGCTTAGTCTTTCTAATAAATCTTGAAGACAACAAAGTGTTCCACTTCTTTCTTTACCATTGCCAAGACTTCTGGACTAAAACGCTTGACAGGCTACATATACGACTTAAAACCCTCTTTCAAAGGTAGTTGATGTTCCACCAACTCCTTGAATAACACTGGCATTTCAGAATAATCCCATCAAAAAAATTCCTATAGAGTCATAAATGCTAGCAGTTTTGCCTGATCATATTTAGATAATAGACCACTTATCTTAGTCAACCGTGGGAAATTAGTTGTTCCTAAATTCATGTCTATTAGTGGATCTTAAGCCTCTAATGAGGGTAATGGCTTCTTGGTCGCATGTTATTCCATCTTCTGCAAGGATTTCCCTCCAAGCTCTTCTTCTTGTACTTCCCGCATTGCTTCCTTAGAAAAGTGTGCATTTATCATTTGCATAATATATTCTTGCACTTCCATTATCTTGATTCTTCAACTTCATGTTCAATCAGTCATATGGCAGCTGAATTTTTTTGCTTAAATCCTTGGTTGGAAAATTCACAGGCTATGGCCTCATAAAAATTTTCTACAAAGGTTGTCTCCATGATTGGTTGCATGAGAGGTGAATAAAATATGGCTTCTGTAGACACTATATCTCTGGAGCATGGATTGTGATTAGCTGACATTACCTCTATTTTGTCATTAATCCAGAAAACCATAACATGATGGAGGGGATATGCCACATATCTCTCACTAGCAAGACTAAATATGAAGGCTTTACAATCACCACAAAGAATGCAGTAGTACATGTCTTTGATCCTACCATAATTTCAGCTATTAGTACTCCCACAGTCATTGTAGGATCTCTTGTGAAGGCAGTCAACTACATGTTTGTCCCAATTAGATCTTACTTGGACTTCCCTAACTTCTTGAAAGTGGAGAAAGACATGATGTTAAAAAAAATGCCATTGTCTATGAAGGAAGGATTCTCTGACCCTCAGGCAATTGAATATGTTGATCTTTAACCAAATAATCAAAGATGTGTTCTGCTTAAGAAATATAAAAAAGATAAGGCTTATTTCGTTTGGCTTCTTTACCTTTAAAAGGTCGTAAGGGAGGACAAGAATAAGGCTTCCCTTTGATTAACTCAATCGTTATTTGATCAACAAACAAGTTATCATCAAGGCTCTTCTCCTCATCTTCCAAAACCATGGATATGGTCTAAGGATTTCTCTTGCCTCTATGGGATTTTCTCTGATTTTTCCCATTTATGAACTGCTCAACCCTAGTCATTTTGACTGCTAAATGTGCCCAATCTACACAATCTTATGTAAGCAATTATTCCTATAGTTGTTCAATCATGTTTCCAATTGCAATGATTGTATACTTCGACTTTGAAAATTGCACATGACATTTACTCCTCATTTTCCTGAATTGTTCCAAGAACTCAACAAGTGACTCATTAGCCGATTGTTTGCTATTAATCAAATCGACTACCAAAATATCTAGTTGAGGGTTGTAAAATCATTAATGGAAACACCATTCCATATCAGCCAAACTATTAATTGAGTCTGGCGGCAAAGTTGAATACCAAGTAAATGTCGTGCTAGTGAACGACAAAGGGAATAACTGTAGCCGATAGTAATCATTTTGACTGGCTTCCCCACATTGATTTGTGACACAACTAACATGCTCAATTGTGGATTTCCCATCCTCGCTTGAGAAGGTTGCAAAATCTGGGATCTTGTACCATTTTAGCACATTGATTTGTGAAACAACTAATTTTCCCCATTGTGGATTTCCCATCCTCGCTTGAGAAGGTTGCAAAATCTGGGATTTTGTACCATTTCGGCAAAAGGGCTATGTTGTTAATCCATTTTGGATAGGGCTCCTTGTACATTGGACTGTTGATTAACTTTATTTGCACCCTAAAATGTTTACGAATTGCCTCTGGCATCACATTAGCATCTATTGTTTAGGGGGAAGTTTTCCTCGCTTCAGTCCAAGTGGGTATTTGATTCTCCATCATAGTAGAGTGTTGTCCATTAGTCGTTTGTGGCATTGTCATGTTCTGGGGCGACATATAGAATGGCATCTGAGTAGTTTTCCCCAGTTATTGGCTAGTGATACCCCATACTGGTGGTTTTGATCCCCCTATGTCTGACATCCGCCATATACCCTGATGATGACTTAACATGGGTATGGGAGTTGTTAAGGGTAGCAACAACAGTCCAATAACGCCTAAGACATTGGGCGGATGCCTACCCATTTGCACCGTACCAAGCTACATTAGAGGAGCTTTAGCACTTGTCGTAGGTCCAATGACCAAAGCTTGATAAGGCCATAACGACGTTCTTTCTCTTGAGCCTTCTAGATTTCATTAATGGCCATGGGTTTCACAACATCAACTAATTTTTTCAAAATTTATTACATGATATCATGTACCCCAATCTCCATTTGATGATGCTCGACAAACGAGATAGGTGTTGCCATCTCTAGTACTGACACCATGGTATTTGGAACTTCCCCCTCACTATCTACACAATCTTCTAGGATAAAATCTGATTGATTGGTAGTGGTTGTTGTGGATACCACATGGGTATTAATGGATGTAGATATGGGAGTTGTCGATGTAGCCCTTACGCTTTCTTGAACAACAACACGAAAGTTGGAAGATCTCTTAGCAGGTGGTTCCATTTTATGTTTCCTTGGTTGTAACTTCATATGCCAAGGTTGATCTACTGGAAGTGTTGGAAACCTCAATGATGTATATGGGGTCCCATCGGACGTGCCAATTTTATATTGGTGTGAAATTCCCTTAGTTGTGGTGATGACTAAGTACCAACCAATGATTCCCTTTAGGTGATCGAACCAAGGAAGGGATTTTGTTCCTTGGTTGGGTTCCTTGTTCACACCAAAGAGCTTTTCTAGTAGTCAATGAACTAAAGTTTCTATATTAAACTACTCCTACATAGAATTGTGGTAAAAGAAAGCGATAAACAACTAAAAGCAATAAAGGACTTTGAAAGAAGTAGGAGAAATAAGGAAAATAAAAGAAATAATGCAAATAATAGGCAGGAAAATGTTTGGATTTTATGTATTGATGTCTATATGTTTGCTATAATGTGATAGGCCCTATTTATAGTGATCGACTAACGATTATATTAGCTGAAACACTATTAAAAATCCCTAAAATCTAGGAGATCATGACTATCATCCCTTCAACCGCTCCATTATCCGTCAATTTGTCTTACATGTTCTCTAAATCGGCCTACACACCACTCAAAGTGTTCCATCCCAATTGTTTTACCTTTATACTCTAATTTAGCCACATCAGTCATATCCAATCAGTTTTCTTATGCTAGTTGTATCCAGTCAACAGGTTTTGCTCCAATGGCTAACTTTTTAGGTGTTAACAACAAGATAAAATGAAACAAAAATTTGACTTTGCTCCTTTTACTATAAGCTTAGGTTTTTATGGGGAAAAAAGGAAAAATTCTTTTGTGCTATTAATCCATAAATATAAAATTAGTAAGAAGTAGAATTAAAGAAAATGAAGTTTACCTTGTTTTGTACCATACATGAATTCGGTTTTCATTGTAGGAAAATAAAGGCATAGTTTTGATTTTTTGTATCTTTTAAACTCCACTTTGTATGTTTTAAATCCTAAGTTCAAAATAAAATTAAACTTAGGATTGAAAAGAAATTGAGTAATTACTTGAAACATGTCTATAGTTGAGCAACCAGTATGTTTTATTTCAAACCTTCACATAATAAAATACAATGAACCAAAGTAATTATCTTTATTTTAGATCCAAGTCTCTTTGATGATAAAAATGAGAAATGGGATGCTTTAGCCCATTAAGGCTCTCAACCATGTCAAGGAAAAACGGGGGTTTTGCCAAAAAAATAATAATCAAACTTTAAGCCACAAAATTGTCAAATTAAATGTATTTTGATTGATTTAGAAAAATAAAATTAGTATTTTGCATAGTGAGGCTCTAGGCCCCTTACGAAAAAAAAAAGAATTTTACAAATTTTACTTACACATGGTGTTGAGTCATAAGATGAATCAGAATCATCAATAAATTTGATTTGATGCAAATAAATATAAAGTTAAAAAATTATGTCTGAAATGTTAACAAATGAAAGTGTTATATTTCTGGATGATGAAACAGATTATAACATACAGATGTCGATTCTGTGAAACATTTAACACCAATTTAATGATCTATTTGTTTGATCCTTTTTGCAAGAAATATTTGATTATTCTTCCTAGAATTTGTCGAAGTGAAGAAAGTGAGAAAAAAGTCAAGATTTAAAGTTTCTATTCACATAAAAAGATGTGTCATTGTCATGCAAAAGGTGATTTGACCATTGAAATCAGTTGTAAGGTTTATTTCAAGGAAGATAAGAAAAGTTCTTTATTAGTTTGGAGTGGACTAGCATTAAATTCAGCATTTAATGCTCCATCAAACACCTACTTTAGACGATGTTATAGATGCCAAAAAAAATGTCATTTACTCACAATGGTTACTTGTTGAAGCCTATAAATACCAAACCAAAAGTGAAGTTATGAATTTTTGAACGAACTATCTTCTTATGTCACCATCCTCTTTATATTTAATTTTCTTAAGTTGTAAAGCTCTCAAAATACATTGTATTATATTTAATTTTCTTAAGTTGTAAAGCTCTCAAAATACATTGTAAATCTTGAGATAGAAAGACAATAAGTTTATCTTGTAAATTCGTCTATAAGACGAAAGCCTTGTTTATGTGCACCAACCTCAAACAAATCTTTTGATTTGTTCAAGAGGCAAAAGTGGCTTGGTAAGAAACAATACTCGGGATATAAGCTTGGGAAAGAGAGGCACTTTGTGCCTTTATATATTTTAAATAAAAATAAAATAAAAGAAAGAAGAAAGGTTTAGAAGTTTTTTAAAAAAAAAGTAAGGAAAGGAAGTAAATAACTAAAAAAAATTAAGGAAAGGATGTAACTAATTAAAAGGCAGTGATACACTTGTTAAAAAAGAATAAACTCATGGACGGTAAAACTATCTAGAAATTGTGTACACCAAATGAGATAATTCTCATTATAAATAGTTATAGATCCATGGATAAGTATTACTAAAATGACTAATTTTTTGTAAAAAAAATGTTGATTTCAATTTCAATTTTATGTTTATCATTTTACTAATTTGTAATAAAGTGATAATAAAAAGTATTCAAGGTATTTATTTATTTATTATATATAATAAATATTCTTTTAAATAAATTAAATGAAACCTATACTTGAAAAAAAATATTCATTTTGGTTCATGAAGGTGTGAGGTGATGATAAATCAGTATCTAAAAGATGAAATTTTCAAATTTAGTCGTAGAATATGCAAAAAAAAATACGATAAGTTAGTCTTAAAGACAATTTAATAACAAGTCGATTCTATATTTTACACTTTTCGAGGTATTTGGTAGGGAAACATTTTTCATTCCTAAAAATCATAATTCTTAGGAATCATGTTTCTTGAGAATGAATAAAGTTTGTTTGGTTGATCATTCGAAAATTTATAAATAAATTCCTAGAAACTAAAGTGTTACTCATTTTTAGTGATTGATTTAATTATTTACCATATTATATAATTTAATAAACAATAATATGCTATTTTTATCATAATAAAAAAAGTTATTCTAGAAAAGTAAGATTTTCACATTTCCATAAAAAAGTTTTTATGAAAAATTATTTTAGAAAACATCATTTCTCACCAATGTTATTTTTTTAAATGCCTATCAAATATGAGAAACTCAAATATTTCAATTTATGATTCCTTGAAAACCAAAATTTTGTCCTACCAAAAGCTCTTTTAATGTCAAATTAATACTAAAAAAATATAATTTATTATCAAATTTATCTTTAAATATTATAACTTAATAATGAAATAATTTTATAAATTTATCACAATTTTTTAACTGTATTTATCCCATTTTTTCACGTATTTATCCCAAAAAACATAAAAGAAAACAAGTGCACTGTTCTGCTCCTTCTTTCGCCCAGAAGTTGAGTGAAGCAGAGTCCAAGGGCAGGGAGGTGCAAGCCAAGCTTGCTTTATCGCACGCACGAGTTGAGGCTCAGGTGAGGCATAACAAAATCGGCCTTATCGTGCACCCTCAAATGGGTTTCATGAGAGAGAAGAACCTGCGAGAATGAGAAGGTAGAACTTTCCGAGTCGCAGGGCGTCGATTCGCAAAATGGCGAAGGTTGAAAGCAGCAGCAGCATTAGCATGAGCATGAGCATGAGCATGAGCCGCGTGGTGCTGGAGCCCCACGCGCAGTTCGACCTCACGGCCCACTCAGGCGCCAGCTCCATTCGATCCCTCGCAATTGCCCATTCGAAACGACACCATACGACTCTTTTCTACGTTGGAACTCACTCCGGAACCCTCTTTTCCCCCTCCGTCGAGGATTCCAACTACACCGACGACGATGCCGTTTTGCACAAGCTCTCCTTCCTAAGAAGCGTTTCGGTCAGCGACACCGCCGTCGAGTCCATTTCGGTAATTGAAGAGTTCGGGAAGCTTCTGCTGCTCTCCAATGGGGCTCTGTTCTTGGTCGATTCTGAGCTCTCAAATGGCGCCACGAAATTGAGTTTCCCAAGGGCGTTTCGTTGGTTACGAGGAGAAGGTTCAGGAACAACGGCGGTGGAGAATCTGAGGGTTTTGGTTCAGGTTTAGGTTCAGGTTCGGGTTTAGGGTTGTTTCAGAAATTGAGAATGAACTCAATGAAGGAGGGTGATGTGCAGAGTGAGACAGGTGGTGGATGTGTTTTTGCAATTGTTGTTGGTAAGAGGCTCTTTCTCGCGGAGCTTGTTTTGGGGAATAGGAATGGGAAAACTGAGAGGGATGATGGTGGTGGTGGTAGTCTTGTGATTTTGAAGGAGATTCAGTGTGTTGATGGGGTTGTTAGTGCCATGGTGTGGCTCAATGATTCTATAGTTGTTGGCACTGTGAATGGGTACAGCTTGATTTCCTGTGTGACTGGGCAGAATAGCGTGATCTTCTCGTTGCCGGACGTGTCGCGGCCGCCCAGGTTGAAGCTCTTGCACAAGGAGTGGAGGGTGCTATTGTTGGTGGACAATGTGGGGGTTATTGTTGACCCCTACGGGCAGCCTGTGGGGGGGAGTCTGGTGTTCCGGCACGGCTTGGACTCGGTGGGGGAGATTGATTCCTATGTGGTGGTTGTGAGTGATGGGAAGATTGAGTTGTATCATAAGAGGCATGGTGGTTGTGTTCAGGTGTTGCCCTTTGGCGGTGAAGGGGTTGGGCGATGTGTTGTTGCCAGCGAGGAAGATAGGGGTGGGAGGCTTGTTGCTGTTGCAACTGCTACCAAGGTATATTCTAGTTTGAATCTGGTGATATTGTGATAATTGTTCAGAATGTAACCATTGATTTATATATTATATACATGTGATGTGAGCTTGGATGGTTGGCTTTGTTAGGGTTCAACTCAATGGATAAATGTTTTATTAGTGTTGTGGATTAATGGATTGTTGAGGTAAACTGAATACTAGCTAGTTCATCATAACGACCAATTGATCATTCATGGCCACACCCTGAGAAATAGTGGTAAAGAAAAAGAAAAAATTAAGCTGTGTTTGAATAGGCATTTACACGCTGTTGTTGCACATCAATATGACTGAAGAAAAATGACGGATTGGTGTTCATTATGGTTTCTAATGGAAATACAAACTCTTAAAACAGAATAGGTTTGGTTGGGCTTTTGAGTATTCCTGGCAATCTTCTGATGGCATCACTTGTGAAGTCCAATTTATGGAAATGTAACAAATAACGTTTCTCTGATTTGGAAATTTATTCTGAAACATAGCTTGCTCAAAATGGTAAATAACTAGTGGAATTTATTTTAAGTTGTTTTAGAAAAGTCAAGAACATATGATATTCTTTCGTTCTGGGTCCCTTTAATTTGAAAATGATATTGATGGAGTATTTAAATATTAGAACTGCTGAAAATTTAGAAGTGGGAAGCAAGGCTTTAGATTGCAGTCGTGGTTGCAGTTGTGGTTTTGTTGTGCTCCTGACTCCTGACATTGTGGGCAAATGCAGCAGTTGTGGTTGAAAACCATGAGAGGAAGTAATACTAATAGACTTTTTCAATCCCTTGGAGCTAAAAGCATAGTGCTTAGAGAACTACTTTTTTGAAACCTAAATTTGTCTCTCAAGTAGTTGGCCCAAGGGGAAGGGGGAAAATTCATATATATAATGCTAGTTGAAGAGAAATTTGTGATACTATACATTCTGATGCTATAGTAACGTTTTGTAAAATATATAATGTGTAGGATATGTACTGGACATGCATAAAAATTCATAAAAACATAATAAATATATGATAACAATTCTGCAAATCCAAATTAAGAACAAAGTTCTTGAACATTACTAAAAACAAAAAAATTTATAAATCATTGTTACCATAAATCACTGCTTAATGCTTATTGCCTACGAACAAGAATCGTATCATCCCATTCCTTTATCATCCATAAAGTGGACAGATTCCATTTTTGGTTCATCAAGAGACAATGGTTCTTATACATGCGTCTATGTCTCATTTTTTTTTGCTCAGCATAGATAATATATTTATATATAAGAAAGGAAAAGGTACAAGAAGTACATAAGATAAAAAAAAGCACCCTATCAACAGGTAAACAGAGCTAAGGCAGCCTAATACATGCATTCTGCATGGATTAAAAAGCCTAAACTCTTACTGAAGAAAGGGCACACACCCAGCCAAAAAGAAAAACAGTTCTATAAAACCCTCCCTAGAGTACAAAAACCTTCCCTAACATGGCTAGACCAATAATGGAAGGGGATACTAAATCCTTTCTCCAAATTAGACAACCAGGACCAACAGAAAAATAGGGCATCCTCCAGCAGCTTATGCCCGTTGAAACTGTCACCATGAAACATAATCCTATTTCTGTGGTGCCATATACGCCACGTCAAAGCAACCCACCAAATCTGCCATCTCTTGGTTCTGAAATCATTGAGACCGCAGTTGGGATGCTGAAGGAAAAATGTTCTTTTGGATTTGTCGGGAATACTCCTTGGGTATTTATCCAATGCAGCGACTCCCACCATAACGGCATAATCTTAAGTCAACTGAAAAATAAATGGGGCGCATCCTCCTCACAATTCCTACAAAAAGGGCAGCTGATATCAGTTATTGTTATGTCCCTTCTACTTAGATTCTTCTTAGTAGGTAGGCGGTCTCTCATCAATCTCCAGACAAAACAGGATGCTTTACTAGGGATATTTAGCTTCCACATAACTATGAAAACCTCCTCCTGGTTCTGAGTAGTTGTCTCCTTATTCAGCAATCTGTATGCACTTCCCAGTTCCCATCATGTATTTCCCACTCGAATCTCCCTTCCAACTCCAGGAATCCTGCTGCTGATCATGTAGCTGCAGGCCCTGTATTTCTTCTGAAAACTTTATAACTGCTGCTATTTCACTCTCCATAAAGCCATACTTATCAATCACGGCTGGAGCGGAGTGGAGCGGGCCTTCAACGCAACAGCAGGTGGTGTTGCGGTGCGGTTAGGGATCGCGGACGTCGCGGGCGCGACGTGGGATTCGCGGAGCAGCGGCGATTGTGGAGGGAGCGGCTGCGATGGTGTTTGCGCAGTACCTAGGTCGAAGTCTCGCGTCATATTTAAAGGTTTGGGCTTCTTCTTCACTTCCTCTCTGCGCGATTTGTGACTGCAACCTCCTCCGTTCACTCCGACGCCGATGCCGACTCCGACGCCCGACGTTACCTTCTCCGACCACCATCTCTTCCTTCTCTGGCGGCCCTTTCTTATTCTCCGGCGGCTGTTTTCTTCTCCTTGAGGTTCTGTTTCTTCTCATTCTTCTTCTCTGTTCTTTTTTCTTCTCCGCCTTCATTTCCGTTCTTTTTTCTTCTTGGTGACCTCTGTTTTCTTCTTCTTCTCCTTCGTTTCCAACTTTCCGTTCTGTTTTCTTCTTCTCCTTGATGACCTCTGTTTTCTTCTTCTCCTTGGTGACCTCTGTTTCTTCTTCATTGTCCAGTCCAGGGACTTCCTTCCCTTTTCTTCTTCATTATGTTTGTCTATTTTGAATTTTAATTTCTAGAACTTTAGTTACATGTGGCAAATTTTAATTGACATTGTGTTTCTTTGACTAGTTTTTATTGTTAATGATAATTAGTGCATGAATTTTTAGTTATATTTCTCTTTTTCAGCTTATATATTTATATTATAAATATTTTAATACATATATAAAAAAACATTAGAATAGCGGTCATCCCGCTATCTGCTATCCCGCTATCCCAGTTTTGCGGGCGGCCGCTCCGCTTCGCTATCCGGGATTGATAACTACGCATAAAGCATCTCCTCCAACTAAATTGCCATTCCCAACCTACTTGGGATGAAATTCCCATCTGTTGAATACTATTTTGCTGTTGCTGAGAAATCAAAAATAATCTAGGATATTTCATCTTCAGAGGTACTCCAGCTTCCTTCCAATCATCCTCCCAGAATAGCACCCTTGAACCACATCCTAGCTTCCATTTAACAATTAACACATTTATTAAACCAACCCTGCTCTACATTTGAATTACAGATGTTGCTCATATCCCTCATGCTTCTGTGTCTCATATTTGGCAGTATTATCTTTTCACAACTGTTCTTAAAAGACTTGGATACTTCACAGATATACGTAGGTGAAGTATATAAGAGTATTAGTATTGGACGCATAAAGCAAACGCAAGTGTAGGTGTTTCATAGCTTGTATTTGATTTCAGTCGTAGATTATATTCATCAATTTAGTCTTATTAAGCACCACATTACATTGGATTGAATGCACACTCAGTGTAGTGACCTGTATTCTCATATACAAGGTTGTCAAAATTGAGATCTTACTAAGGATCAAAAGGAGAAGAATATGTAAATTATATAATTGTAACATGGATAGTAAGATCCTACTTAAAATATAATATATATAAATTATAATAAATGATAACTTTAAAACATTATTAAACTTAATTTCAAAATATAAAAAATTTAGATCATAGAAAATTAAAATATGACCTAGCACAAAAAGAGGCATGTGGCTGACGAACGACACAAAACGTGAACATAGACATCAACACAAGATCAGAACAAAGGCAAACTTGAAGGCTTCAAAGGGGGCAAACTGTTTTAAAGTGCCAAACGGATCCAAAAAACTGAAAAAGCCGAAAATTGTAAAACCTCATTTGTTTTGGTTTGGCTCAACTTTTGGTTCCTATTGTGAAAATTGAACCAAACTAAACCGAAACACATTATTTTTATGTTGGCTTTTCTTTTATATCCTATATAAAATCCCATTATTCAATCCTAAGTCAAGACCTCGTTTGATAATAATCATTATTTTTTGTCGGCAAATGTTAGTTTGTTAGAATGTTAGTTTTGTTAACAGAGGGGATCGAACCCGCGACCTTTTCCCGCTTCCCTTCTCCCTTAACCATTCAACCCACCTTATATCTTCCATTTGATAATAATCGTATATGATTCCATACATGTTGGACATTTTATAGTTATATTAAATTATGAGTTTATGACATTGACCACAATGTATGATTAATTGACCATGAATGGTTTGTAATGTAGTTATTCTTTTGTGTGGTTTTTTGTTGTTCTATTACTTATAGTTCTGTAAATGTCATTTTGAAATTTTAACTGTTGATCATGACTCAATTAATTATTTGATTTTAGCATCGTGTTAATTTATTTTGTTAGTTGTCTAAGTAAAAATAATTTTGATAGTAATAGTCCTAGCTCATTGAAGAAGGTTTTTTTTTTTTTTTACATATTTTACTAGGTAGTGTGCTATCAGAAATTATCTTCAGTGGAACAAATAAAAGACCTTCTGAGGAAGAAGAACTATAAGGGAGCCATATCCTTGGTGGAGGAGCTTGAGTCAGAAGGTGAAATGTCAAAAGATTTGCTCTCGTTTGTTCATGCTCAAGTGGGATTCCTCTTGCTTTTTGACTTACATTTTAAAGAAGCAGTGGACCACTTCTTGCTTTCTGAGACGATGCAACCTTCTGAAGTATTCCCATTTATAATGCGAGATCCAAATCGCTGGTCCTTACTGGTACATTTTGCTTGTCTCTCTATTTATATTACTACCTTTAGCTTTGTTTCAAAAATGTGTTTCTTGTATTTATTTATTTATTTATTTTTTTTTTTGAGTCTGGCCATGGGGTAATCCACCTGAAATAGAACTTTTGAAATGTGAAGAAATGCTCCATAGTAATTTCAAAGGAAATGTGGTACTTGAAACAAAATACCACATTTGATGGGGTATCTTAGAACGTGGGTTTGGGCCTAACTCAACCAAAAAGCTAGCTCATGGGATGAAGGTTGTCCTTCACTTATTATAACCAATGTGGGACTTGGGTTTTTCCCAGTACACCCCTTCACATCCAACACTTTTGTGCTAGGTGCGTGAATAATATGGCGGGTGACCCTTTTTAATGGATCTACAGTAGACTTTGATACCATCTTAAAATGTGGGACTTGGGTTTTTCCTAATACACCTCTCATACCCAACACTTTTGGGCTAGGTGCATGGATAATATGGTGGGTGACCCTTTTTATTGGATCTACGATAGACATTGATACTATCTTAAAATGTGGATTTGGGCCTAACTCAACCCTAAAAGCTAGCTCATGGGATGAGGGTTGCCTCTCACTTGAGACCCTATGGTACTGATTTATATAAGCTGGAGGAATTAATTAAATATAATTGCAGGAGATGTAATTTCTCCTAAATGAAATCCTAACATATCAATTTACAATAAATGAGATATATATCCTGATTCTCAACAAGGTAAAACCCAATACCTCTTACTGTCCAACTTTTTATGTGTTTGATAAATTTCAACTAAATATACTAGATTAACTGCTAATTTTTCTATTAGGTTTTGTGCTATATTGTGAAATGTGATACTTGTCCTTAGTACATATAAATTATTCAAATATTTATAGGTCGTGATGTATGAATGTGGTACAGATGTTCAAACTGGCTTTTGTAGGTTCCTAGGAATAGGTATTGGGGTTTGCATCCTCCACCAGCTCCTCTTGAAGATGTAATAGATGATGGCTTGATGACAATCCAAAGAGCTTCTTTCCTGAGGAAAGCAGGTGTAGAAACAATAGTAGATAGTGATCTCTTTCTCAATCCAGCGAATAGAGCTGATTTGTTGGAGTCAGCAATCAAGAATATTAGCAGGTCTGAATTCAATTTTGTCGTTATTCATGTATTCTTTTCAATTTTTGGGTGGTGACTATATAATATATGTTCCTATTGATTCTGATAGTGTCATACAGATACTAATAAAAATCTGCTATACCCTGTAACTGGGACTTTTGGGCAGATCATAAAAAAAAGTTTGGGTAGATAAAGATAGGAATATACTATAAATATTTTGGGTTTCAATTCCATATCATAATAGCATTGTAAATTAATAATTCTTGTGGAAGCTTTCTTTTGTCTGTAGTTATGGCCTTTGATTTGTTTTCTTAACCACCTATGTTGATCCATATTGTTACAGGTATTTGGAGGCCTGTCGAGAAAAAGACCTAACGGAATCAGTCAGGGAGGGAGTTGACACTCTGCTAATGTATCTGTATAGAGCTTTAAATTCTGTTGAGGACATGGAGAGGCTGGCTTCTTCTATAAACTGGTGTGTTGTGGTATGTGCAGATTACTGTTTTTGTAGTTTTGATATTGTAAGTGAATAACTCTCAATAGATATGTTCAAATTGATATGTTTTTGTTTTTAGGTAAGTCTCTGGATGTTATTATTGAATTTATAGGGGAGAAATAGAGAGGTAGGATGGAATTGTTCAATTGAAATTGATTGATTAAATGATTGTATTGTACGACACTCAGGTTATGCAGAACATCTGTATCTATAGACTCCTAGTAGACTAACTGGAGACTATTTTTCCTAGGCAAATAATGGGTGTAACTTCCTAAATACTAATTCCTATGAAAACTAAGCATTTCACATATCTATCATACATGAACTGTAAATTGTTCTAACAGTTATGTATTTAGTTATTTGATTGAAGTGATTTCGATGCATTCCATAATTAACACTGAAACAAATGTCGTGAATGGAATATTACGTATTATTTCTAAATAGATTTGAGAAATTACTTTTTCTTGTTCCTGATATAATCTGAAGCTCGGCAGAAAGAGAATAGCATCAACAGCAAAATGAACATGAGAAACCAAACCCTAACCTACTTTGAATGTTAACCACAAGCATGAACAGGAAAACAAAAAGATTCCCTTGTCTAAATCGATGCTTCCCTTTAAAGAAAACTTTGGCTGCATGACATAATGGTAATTACCTGGGGATTGCCTGAAACCGTATGAAATACATCTCTTTTTCAGGAGGAACTGGAACAGATGTTAGAAGAGTCTGGGCACCTACGGACACTTGCCTTCCTATGTGCAAGTAAAGGAATGAGCTCAAAAGCTGTGCATATTTGGCGCATCCTGGCAAGAAATTATTCATCTGGCCTCTGGAAAGACCCTTCTTTGGAGAATATTACTCAGAATAGTGGGGAAAACCTTATTTCTGGCAGGGCAATTGCTGCAGCTGAAGCTTCAAAGATTCTTGAGGAATCATCTGACCAAGAACTGATTCTACAACATCTAGGATGGGTATGAGTGTTTAGGAGTTTGTTGTTAATGCAAGTAGGATGTTTCAACTTCATAATTTGATTAAATGTTCATTATTCTTGTTTTGAATCTTTTCATTTCAGATTGCAGATATCAGCCAGGTTCTTGCAGTCAATGTTTTAACTTCAGACAAACGAGAGATCCAGCTTTCCCCTGGTTGGCCTTAATTCTTTAAGCATTGTGTGTACTCATTGTTTGGATAATTATGTTTTGATACTTTTATTGCGAAATGTAAATTTTGAATGTATTGCTAAATTTTTGCTAGTTTTGACTACTTGCTTTATTGGGTATTATCATACAATGCTAATGTACTCCGCGTCTCTGTCAAAGACTCAAAGGGTTCTCAAATATCACAGGCATTGCTATGTTTTTGTTTCTGCTAAGTTTATTTTATTTATGAAACAATTAGTGATGTGTTATTCATTTCATACTTCAGATGAAGTTGTTACAACTATTGATCCTCAGAAGGTAGAAATTTTACAGAGGTATGTCATTGTGTTATCTATTGGCAGTATACTCATTTCTCTCAACTCAATAATATGTCTAAGAATTTTTTTAGGATATTTATAGTTATTGATTTGAAGGATTTGATTAAGCTTAAGCTATTAGTTCTTCTTTATTTCATTTTCATTCCTTTTATGTTTTTGCTAACCATATAATAAATAAGGCAGCTGATTAGTGTTAGAAAGTGTTATATTAGTTATACGATGTGTATACTTACTGGAATATTACTAGAGATAGTGTAATATTAAGTTATTAATGCTCATAACATCTCATCTCATCACATC
Source organism: Glycine tomentella (assembly GCA_007407185.1). Lineage (NCBI taxonomy): Eukaryota > Viridiplantae > Streptophyta > Magnoliopsida > Fabales > Fabaceae > Glycine > Glycine tomentella. The sequence continues at coordinate 363,672 of PYAF01000349.1, forward strand.
ATCTCATCTTTTTAGTTTTAAAATCTTTATTCTAAAACAATTTTAGACTACTCAAATCAATTTCTCGTCCAAAATCTATTAAAAATTTAAAGTACTTGGTTGTTGTTCCCAATATAAATTTATATTTTATTTTTTAAAATTCTGATTTTTTAGTTTACAATGGCTTTCTTGTTTCTAGGTATCTCCAGTGGTTGATTGAAGACCAGGACTGTAATGATACACAGTTGCATACATTGTATGCCCTCTCACTTGCCAAATCATCAATCGAAGCCTTTGAATCTGAAAATATTTCTGAGAATCTTGATAGTGGAAATATAGGGACAAGAAGTTTGGCTATGTTGACGAACTCAATCTTTCAGATTCCCGTCAGGGAAAGATTACAGATATTTTTGCAATCCTCAGACTTGTATGATCCAGAAGAAGTTCTTGACTTGATTGAAGGATCAGAATTGTGGTTAGAAAAGGTAATTTTAAGACTTTTGACTGTGTTATTTTAAGTTCTGTTTATCCAACGTTGGCATGTGTTACTAATGGTTCTTTGTGATCATAGACTTTTGGGAGGTGTGGTGATAAACTCCCATATGTTCAAAAGGATGTTTAGCATTCTTTACTTTTTCTTTTATTAATTTGGCTTTACTTGACAGGCTATTCTGTATAGAAGATTGGGTCAGGAGACTTTGGTCCTCCAAATTTTGGCTTTGTAAGTGTCTAATTAGCTTCAAAATTATACTAGTTTTCATATAATTCACTCAAAACTATGCTAATACAAGTTAAACTAATACATAAATGAGCAAATCATAAGGTCATAGCATAATGCTAAAACTTTAAACAAGTCAATTTCAAAGTTCAATCTTGCATCTTTCAAACATCAATTAGCTTACTCATCATGCAAGAAGACTATTAGAGAGGAGAATAAAGAAAATGTTGATCTAAATTGCACTGCTAACAACATATCCTCAGTTTTAGATTGACAAGGTATACACATTATGTTCTTCGTAGAGTATCATAGTTGGATTTGATCAAAATATGCATGCCTCAAATAACTTATCAGCTAAGGTGTATCTCCAATCACTTTGCTTAAATGAGATGTTATAGTGAACTGGCATCTTATCCATTAATAGCAAATATACGACCGACATCCAACAGAGAACCAAGCAAGAAAACTAGTAAATAGTGCTGCTTCTTTGTGTATTTTTTGGGATAGAAAATAGGAACAATGAGACAGATGAAGAACTGACCAAAAGTAGAAACATGATAATTTGTTGCAAGAGAAGTGTGTGATAAGATCAAGAAAGGCTAGAAAAAACCTGAGATTTGCATGTTATCGATAGCCATCTGGCATTCAAGGAGCTGTGGTGTTTATTTTTTGAACTTTGATTCCATCTTAGGACTGCAATATCTTTTGGAACAGGGGGAGTTTTGAGCCCTAAGGCTGTGGTTTTGGAATCTTGGTTTTGTTATGTACACTAGAAAGAAATGTTCATTAAAATTGACCTTACTATAATTTGATTTATTGAAAATTTTGTTTTTGATAGAGGTGAAAGATGTTTGATCAATGTATTTGACTGTCCTCTTTAAATGGGATGAGGTTTGGTTGTTGTAGACAAAAAAAGAAAAGATGAATATGCATTACCATTTTAGCAAATATTTATCCTTCTAGGGTGTAGTAGCTTTCAGTTTCCAGTAATTTGAGAAGAAAATCCTTTAAAGTATTGGTAAGATATAAGGCTACCATATTTTTTTGCAGACTAATGTGATTGTCTCAAGATGGGATTTTTGCAATCAGCACGGTTCCATTGGATATGTATTTTAGCAGACAATTGGATTTCCCATAGTTTTAGTATAATGATGTTTACTGTGAATAACATAAACCACATGCAGAAGAACCAATTGGCCTACAATGTGTTAGATCACAAACAAGGAGTTTTTTTTCTCTATTATTATTATTATTATTATTATGGTTATGGTTATTATGGTTCCCAGGAAACTGGAAGACAGTGAAGCTGCTGAACAATATTGTGCTGAGATAGGAAGAGCTGATGCATATATGCAGTTTGTCTACTATTTACCCTTTCAATATTTTATTTATTTATGCTGAGGTTTTCAACAAGTTTGTTTTAAATGCTTTTACTTTTTGTTTATTACTTCAGGTTGGTTGAAATGTATTTAGATCCACAAGATGGTAAGGATCCTATGTTTACTGCTGCTGTTCGCCTTCTCCATAAACATGGAGAATCACTAGATCCATTGCAAGTTTTAGAGGTATTTAACTCACTCTATATTACCATAATTTCTGCAGCAAATTGTTCTCAACATCAATATACTACTGCAAAAAGTACATATTTTGCAGTGTAAAGTGAAAGGAGAAGGGATCTGTCGGCGTGAAAATGTGTACAGAACCATGTGTTATATCAGCGAGTTTTATATTGGCAAAATGATATGCACTTAAAAACTAAGATTATTAATATAAATAAATAATTACCCCTTATAAGACTATCAGGTTTGAAACTTGTTCAGCCCTTTGGTAAGGATTGAAGGGTGGTATTACCCCTCTCTCTTCCCTAAAGTTATTGTCAAGGACCAACTATCCCAAAAACTTAACCTCTTTTGTGAAGGCACATAAATGATTTTGTATTAGACATTCCCCCTCATGCAAGCCTTTTAGGTTTGATGTTTGAAGATTGAACAGTGCACAAGTCCAACTCACATGAACAACATCAACATCAACAACACCTTTAACTCAAGTTAATTGGGGATCGGTGGTAGATGAACCCAATGATAGATATGAGGAAGTTGAAAAAAAAAAGAAAAATAAGATAAAAGAAAAGAAGAGGGAGATGAAGAGGAAAAAGACTAAAAAGGGACAATCTGGAACATAGAGATAACAAGTCTAACCCTCCACCAAGCTTATAACTTTTCTCCATTCCATCCTAAGACACACCGTTCGCCAATCTATATCCCACTACAGTAAGTCTTGTTTAACTACCTTTCCCCAGGCAAGTTTCAGTGTACCTCTACCTCTCTTTGTGATGAGCTGTTGGTAACAAACTTTTGTTCTTACGGGAGCATTCAGGGGTCGTCTCATTACATACCCAAACTACTTCAATATATGTTCTCTCATCTTTTCACTCACCGGTACTACTATTACTACCTTTCGTTGAATATCTTTATTTCTTATCTTATTCATCTTCATATAACCATACATCTACTTTAACATCCTGCTATCCCTATTTTATGTTAATGTTGCCTATGTGCTGACCAACATTTAGCTCCATATAATATTCCAGGTCTTACAATTGTTCTATAAAAATTTTCTTTTAGCTTAAGGGGAATTTTGCGTTCACACAATAACCCAGATGCACTTTGTCATTTCATTCACCATGCTCTGATTCTATGATTTACACTCTCATCAATCTCTCCACCTTTTTGCAAAATTGATCTTAGGTATCTAAAAACATCTTTCTCGGGTACCTCTTGACCAAGTAGATGTACGGGGTCTTGATCACCATTTCTTACCAATGAAAACTCACATTTCATATACTCAGTCTTGCTTTAGCTTAACATGAATTCTTTAGACGCCAAAGTGCTTCTCCACAATTCAAGTTTTCCATTAACACTGTCTTTGGTTTTATCAGTAAGCACAATATCATATGCAAAAAGCATACACCACGGTACTTCTTCTTGAATATCTTTTGTTAGTTCATCCATCACTAAAGCAACGAGATAAGAACCAAGAGTCAAACCTTGGTGTACACCTACCATGATAGAAAAATAACTTGATGTTCCATTACAAGCTTTCACACATGTGGTAAAATCACCATACATATCCTTGATTGCATTTATATACTTTAATGATACTTTTTTCTTCTCAAGAGCCTACCATAAAAATTTTCTTGGGACCCTATCATATGCTTTTTCAAGATCTATGAACATCATATGTAAGTCTTGTTTCTTTTCTCGATACCTTTCCATTAATTGTTGCATTAAGAAACTGACTTCCATGGTATATCTTCTTGACATAAATCCAAATTGATTTACAGAAATCTTGGTCTCTCTCCTCAAGCAATGTTCAATAACTCTCCCACAACTTCATAGTATGGCTCATAAGCTTAATGTCTCTATAATTAGAATAATTCTGGATATCTCCCCTATTTTTGTAAATAGGCACAAACATAATTTTTTTCCAAGCATCAGACATCTTATTTGTTTGAAGAATTTTATTGAAAAGATTGGTTAGCCATTTTATTGTCATATCCCCTAGGCCTCTATACACTTCAATAGAGACGCCATTTTATTGCCATATCCCCTAGGTCTCTCCACACTTCAATAGAGACGCCATCGGGTGACAAAGTTTTATTATTCTTCATCCTCTTCAAAGTCTCCTTAACTTCATGTGTATTAATTCTGAGCACATATCTTTTATTCAGATCATCATAAGTGTCCTCCAAGTCCACCTCACTTTTATTGCCATCCCCATTAAAAAGTTTGTTGAAGTAGTTCATCCATCTTTCATTTACATCTTCATCTCTTACCAAAAGTTTTTGATTTTCATCCTTGATGTATTTAACTTGGGTGAGGTCTTTACTTTTCTTATCCCTCATTTTTGCAAGTTTGTATATACCTTTTTCACCATCCTTGCTTCCAAGATTTTTATACAAATCGGCGACAAATCCAACTCACATCATTTTGAAATTCAACATTATTTTAATAAGGGTTGCAAGTTGCATCTATCAAATTCCTGAATCCTGAGTGTTTGGCACAGGGTCTTTAATACTAATGTTCAATAGCCTACTATCCCAAACCTCAAATTGTTAGGAGATGGCTCATGAATAGTTTTATTTATTTTATATCAAACAATTATATTATAAATTAGTCAATGGAGCTGCTGCATAAGCAAGCCGCTCGGTAGGCATATTGAAAATACCAAGTTTTATTAACAAGAACGTAATTTATGGTAGTGTCTGCCTGGTGTGCATTTCTTGGATGTGATGTATATGATAAATGAATCAACTTCCTCACGTTTCTTATCATCGAAAGATTAATATCACAAGTTAACTATCGGAAGAGAAAATTTGAAATGCTTGAGTATGCTAATTCAGCAATATTAAACCCTTTTAGAGAAAGGTCAGAGATAACAGAGAAGAGAAATGAAAGAACTGAACTTCTGATATTATTCTAGTTTTGAAAAGTTAGTTTATGTTAGGTACAATAGAGGTTTATATAATCTCTGAACAGAAGTACCTAACTATACAACTAAATTAACTAACTTCCTAATTGACATAACAAATAACAGAATGTATAGAGGTGTAGATAGCAAAATCTATAAATGTATAGAAAGAGAGGTGCTGTTAGCAAAAGCTAACCAACACTTACAATATTTACATTGCTAATACAACCCTAATATCCCCGCTCAAACTCAAGGGGAAGAGTTTTAAGAAGAAACACTCTTTACATTGAGTTTGCTCCTAAGAAACTCAAATCTGACTGATGACAAGGGTTTGGTCAGCACATCAACTCACTGAGCTAGAGCTGGAATGTGCAGAACTGACAGCTGTTTAGTTAGAACTTTCTCCCTAACAAAGAAAACATCAATTTCCATATGCTTTGTGCAACTCTGGTTGTCATAGAACACAGCAGGAGTTGTGAAAGAAACCTGTAATTCAGTCAGAAGAGCATGAATCCAAGTGAGTTCTGTAGAAGTTTGAGCTAAGCTTCGATATTCGGCCTCAGTGCTGGATCTAGCAGTAACCTTTTGCTTTCGGGACCACCGGGAAACCAAGTTTGGACCAAGAAATATAGCAGAACCAGAGGTAGATCTCCCATTATCCACATCTGATGCCCAATCAGCATCACAAAAAGCAATGGTTGAGTGATGCAAGTAGACTGAAACAAAAGTCCATGAAAAAGTATCCTTAAGGTACCTTAAGATTCTCTTAACCACAGCCTAATGAGAATCAAGAGGAGCAGCCAGAAATTGACAAACTTTGTTGACAGCAAAGCTAATTTATGGTCAAGTAAGGGTGGCATACTGTAGTGCACCCACAACTTATCTGAATAAAGTAGGATCATGAAAAAGATCAGCTCCATGCTTAGACAGCTTGCAATTAGACACCATAGGAGAAGAGATGGAGTGAGCTTCAGCCATATTAGTTTTGTGTAACAAATCTCTGATATATTTGCTTTGAGTCATGATAACAGAATTGTTGGACAAGTACTTAACCTCAAGCCCTAAGAAATAATCTAGTTGGCCAAGTTGCTTTAGAGAAAAAACACTATTCAACTTAGAAGTAAGCTGCTGAATCAGAATGTTAGAGCTGCCTTTAATAATGATGTCATCCACAGAAACCAAAAGATATACAACCTGCTTCTGATGTTTGTATATGAATAGGGAGGAATCACACTTGCTTCCAAACCAAACTGAATTAAAGTGGACCTCAGCCTATCAAACCACTGCCTAGGAGTTTGCTTTACACCATACAATGCCTTATTAAGTCTGTAGACTAATGACTTATCAGCAGCTTCAAAACCAGGAGGTTGGCTCATATAAACAGATTCTTCAAGGAGCCCATTAAGAAAAGCATTATTCACATCAAGCTGAGATAACTTCCAGCCATATGAGAGAGCAATAGTGATGATAATTCTAATAGTGAAAGGCTTAATAACAGGAGAAAAGGTCTCATGAAAGTCAAAACCTTGAACTTGAGTGAACCCCTTTGCTACTAACCTGGCTTTGTATTTGTTGATTGTCCCATCAGCATATTCTTCACCCTAAACACCCATTTGCAACCAATAGCTTGTCTATGAGAAGGTAAAGAAACCAAATCCCAAGTTTTATTTCTCATTAAGGCATCATATTCAAGTTGCATGGCAGCATGCCAATCTGAATTAGCAAGGGCCTGTTTTATAATTTTTGGCTCAGAATGAACAAGAAACAAGGAGGGATGTAATCTAGGATTACGAATACCAGATTTAGACCTAGTTTGCATTGGATGAATGTTATTGGAAATGGAGTGAGGGGCAGAAACATCAGTAGGTGCAGAGACAGTGGCAGTCTCTAAAGAGACATGTGAAATAGGGTTAGAAGTTGAAACAGTAGCTGGCTGTGACACAGAAGGAACAACAGTATGCTGACTGGTTATAGGAGAGAAACTAGGTGGTACAGAAGGTGCAGATTGTGATGTAGAAAGGGAAGACGGTGTATGAGAAAGTTCTGACAGCACAGAAGGAGACAAATTAGGATTAAGACTAAAGTATGTATTTAAATCACTAATTGTATTTGAGCATGAAGGGAACAGGTCAGAATAAGGAAACTTTTCTCATTGAACAAAACATCTTTAGAGATATAAATTCTGCCAGAAGGTGACAGACATTTGTAACCCTTGTGAGAATTAGAATACCTTAAAAATAAGCATTCTTGAGACCTGAAATTAAGCTTGTGAGTGTGGTAAGGTTTTAAGAGAGGAAAACAGACACAACCAAATGTTTTCAGCAACTTAAAACAGACACAACCAAATTAAGAGAAGCAATAGGAAGCCTGTTAATTAGATAGACAATAGTGGTAAAGGCATAATACCAAAAATTCAGAGGTAAAGAAGCATGACGCAACAAAGTAAGACCTAAGTCCACTATATGCCTGTGTTTTCTCTCAACCACTCGATATTGATGATGAGTGAGGACAAATAAGCCTATGAGAGATACCAAAAGAGGTTAAAAGGGTGGAAACTCTCCTCCCCAATCAGACTGAACAACACTCTTTATTTTAGTGTTAAGCTGTAGTTCAACAAGAGACTTAAAGGTCTGGAAAACAGAAACTGTTTCAGCTTTGAACTTAATAGGAAAGATCCAAGTATACCTAGAGAAAGCATCAATGAAAGACACAATATTTGAAACCAGCATAGGATGTTATGTGAGAGGGTCCCCATAAATCTGTAAAAACCGGTTTTAAAGGAAAATAAACAGTATTAGATTTGGATGATGGCCACTTATGTGACTTTCTCATAAAACAAGATGAACAAAAATCTGGAACAATTTTATTGAACTTAGAAACATTACAATTTCTTAGGACAAGTCTCATTACATGGTTATTTGGATGTCCTAATCTAGCATGCCAATCATGGGCAGTACTAGGAAAAGAAGAAACAGAATCAGAAGATAAATTGTTTGTTAAAGAAGCAGCTGTAGTGGACAACAACTGAGGAGAGGTGTGCTGGAGCTGGATATTCTGAAAATAGTGCAGGCCATCAGCTCCAACATATCCTTGAAGTAGGACTTTATTTGTCTCCTGAGATTTCACAAGACAAAAATTAGAATGGAACTCAAAGAAAACAGAATTATCTTTGGCAAACTGGCTGACACTTAACAAATATTTTGAAATGGAGGGAACATGCAACAATTTGTGTACTTTAAAAGTGAAATGATTATCATTAGGAGAAATAAAACATGAACAACCAACACCATTGATACCCAAACTTTCACCATTACCAATAAAGATCTGATCCGGACCATCAAAATGGTTGAATTGCTTGATGTGTTGTGACTCACCAGTCACATGAAAACTAGCTCTAGAATCTGGAATCCAAGTGGAGCCAGCTAGATCACCACCAGAATTAGTAAGCACAACACTAGGTTGATTCCCAGATTGAGCTGCAGGCTAGTAGTTAGGATTAGTCCAGGTATTAGAGGACCTAGTAGATCCCACTGAATATGGAATTGATTGACTGGTGGCAGGATCAAAGAAAGCAAGAGATTCGTGAGGCTTGAAAGCTATATCTGACCTATAATGACACACATTTGCAGTGTGTCCAAACTTTAGATAGATCTGACATTGGAAGTTGGCAAATCTGCCACCCCCACGACCCCTGCTAGATCCTCCATTGCTTCGACCAGTGCCATTATCAGAAAAACCACTACGACCACCACCATTTCGGCCATAGGAACTTCTGGAATATGTGTACCCTTGAGTGTAGTTTAAAGGAGAGCTTAATACCTGAACCTCTTTGTTGTATCTGTTAAGTCTAGTCAGTCCATATAGAAATGCATCTATTTCAGCAATAGAGGGTGTTCTCTTCTTTCCTTCAATAACAGAAATTACTGATGCATAATCAGAGGGGAGACCTTCCAACAAAGCATCCACATACTCTTCATGCCTCACTGGAACTCCAACTCCAGCTAACTCATCAACATAGCCTTTAATTTTCCTCAAGTAATCATCAATGTAATTGACGAGCTCTGGATTTAGTGTGTAGGCTGAAGTGTTCATGAATTTTTTCCCAAAACTTGGTAAGAGTGTTCAGAACCAAGAACACGAGACAAAACAGATTTAGAAAGAGTGGACTAAAGCCAGCCAAGGAGAGTCTGATCCTGAACCTCCCAGGCTTCAAATTCTGGATTAATTCTATCAGCCACTTGATCACTTTCTGTGAGATATTGAGGCGGAATGACAGGATTAACAACAAACCTCTGCAGCTTATGTGACTTAATAACTGGCTCAACATGTTGATGCCAGTGTAAGTAGTTAGAATCATCCAATTTCTCAGCAACTGAATTGGGAAATTGATGCGAAACAGAATGTACAGGAGCAGAAGCCATGGATAAACCAACAAACTGAACAGAGAACACGAACAATTAGCAACTCAAACTGGGAACGAAAGCAAAAGCTAACCAGCACGAGCCAAATAGCAGCACCAGAAGTCAATTGTGATCAGCAAACAGTTATCCAAACAACACCCAAACAGGGAACAAAAGCCAAACGAACCAAGCGGAGCCAAACAGCATCAACAGAACCCAGTTGCGAATAGCAAAAGACCAAAAAACCAACCCCAATCAGTGTTATCAGCCACGAAACAACGAACCCAGGCACGATAACAGTCGCGCAACTGAGAAAGGAGCAATCCGCGAACAAGAACAACATGCAAAACAATTGCGGAGCTGAGAAAAAAGAACCACGATCAAGGAGAATCACAATCACGAACAAGAATAGGCACACGGCACCTGATTCGCAAGAACAAACCAGAACTGCACAAGCAAGAACAGAACCGCACGAGCAAGAACTGCACGTGATTGAAGCACGAGAATTACGAACGAGAATCTTGATGAAGGAACGAAACAAGAACACAAACCAGAAGCAGAAATCACGAGCAAGAACAAAGCTTATGAACAGAAGCTTGAATGAAGATGCACGATCAATGCAAATTTTTTGGCTCTAGATACCATTTTAGAGAAAGGTAAGAGATAATAGAGAAGAGAAATGAAAGAACTGAACTTCTGATATTATTCCAGTATTGAAAAGTTAATTTATGTTAGGTACAAGAGAGGCTTATATAACCTCTGAATAGAAGTACCTAACTATACAATTGAATTAACTAACTTCCTAACTGACATAACAAATAACAAAATGTATAGAGGTGTAGATAGCAGAAACTATAAATGTACAGAAAAAGAGGTGCTGTTAGCAAAAGCTAAACAGCACTTACAATATTTACATTGCTAAATACCACCCTAATAAACCCGAGTATAATTGTCATTGTTGGATGTAGATGTATCTTTTCGCAATTACAAGACTCTAATGACTTGCATACCGTCACATCTCTCTCTCTCTCTCAACTATATTGAGTTTATTCCACAGAAATGTGGTTCTTAATTTTGGAATGTTACTCCCTAAAGTTTGGGCTATATAATGCAGAAACTGTCTCCAGATATGCCGCTTCAACTTGCTTCCGACACTTTATTAAGAATGTTCAGGGCCAGAGTTCATCATCATCGTCAAGGACAGGTAATTCCATGTTTTTTTCCCTTGGATAGTGATAGATGGGGAAAAGTGTATGTTAGGAGATATCTTTAGAAGGGCTAAGAGCCTTAGTAGTTGTCAGTTAGTTAGGACAGCTAGGATAACTAACTGTTAGTTAGTAGTTGTTAGTTAGTGAAGAAAAACTATAAATAGTCTATTGAGGGATATTAGAGGGGGGAATTTGGCTGAGAAGTGGGAGGGTGGTGAGACCTCGAAACTCATCTGTATTCTGTATTGGGTGTTGGAAGCACCATAATAATAATACACACATTCTTTTCCTTTGTTTTCTGGTCCAGTTCTATCAACTGGCATCAGAGCTCCGATCTAGGAGCTGTGGAGCAATTGATGGTGACAAAGGCGAACGCAAGATTGGAATCATGGGTGGAAGCTATGGAGAAGGCAATAGAGGAGAATTGCGAAGCGGTGGAGTCGCAATTGAGTTTGATAAAAGGGATGATACAACGATTGGCGGCAGCTTGGGAGAAACAATCGCAGGAATGGAACGTTCACGTGAACGAGTTTATAGGAAAGAATAAGGGGAACGCTGTGTATCCAATGGGCTGGTTAACTTTTAGAGTTTGAGAAAGGGAGAGTAAAGGTTGAAGATATTATTGATTCAGAATGAATAAAATGGATTGTTACAACAGATTCTGTTTCTCTATTCAACTACACTGAGTTTGGACCTAAAAAAGAGAAACCGAGTTGGTGATAGAGGCTTAGTGAGGGCATCAACCCATTGGTATATAGCAGTAATATGATACACTTTGAGCTCTTTAGCTAAGACTTTCTCCCTGACAAAAAAGATGTCAATTTCCATGTGCTTAGTCCGGGAATGAAGAACTGGATTATGAGTGATAGCTACTGCACTTTGTTTGTCACTGTAAATCTCTGGGGTCTGAAAAGGAACAGATAACTCTGTTAAAAGGGTTTGAATCCATGTGACTTCAGTCATGGCTTGAGCCAAGCTCCTGTATTCAGCTTCAGTGGAAGATCTAGCCACAATTTGTTGTTTCTTGGACCACCATGAGACCAAATTAGGACCAAAATAAATCATTGCACCAGAGGTAGACCTTCTATCATCTGGATTTGAGGCTCAATCATCACACAGGGCTTTGATAGTAAAAGGCTGAGAGAAAGAAGCAACCTTGAAATGCAGACCATGATGAATAGAGCCTTTGAGGTACCTTAGAATGCATTTAACAACTGTCCAGTGAGAGTCCATAGGATTAGCCATGAACTGACAGACCTTTTTCACAATATAGCTTAACTCAGACCTTGTAATGGTTGTGTATTGAAGTGCACCAACAACAGACCTATAGAGAGATGGATCACTGAATAAATCCGTGCCAGCTTTGGTTAACTTGCAATTAGTAGTCATAGGGGAAGAAATAGACTGAGCCTGTGCCAGTTTGGTTTTCTGAAGCAAATCTCTGATATATTTGTTTTGAGTCAGTAGAATAGTCCCATCAGCCACTGATTTGATTTCTATACCAAGAAAATAGTCAAGTTTTCCCAATTGTTTAAGAGAAAAATTGGAGGTACCAGTAATAATAATATCATCTACATAAACAAGAACGTAGATAATGGTGACCTTTGTCTTTATAAACAAACAACGAAGGATCGCACTTGCTGGCCACAAACCCAAGTTGTAAAAGAGTTCCTTTGAACCTATCAAACCACTGTCTTGGGGCCTGTTTAAGGCCATAAAAGCTTTTTGTAGCTTGCAAACCAAGGTTTTATCTGAACTTTCGAAGCCTTGTGGCTGCTGCATGTAGATAGTCTCTTCAAGATGACCATTTAAAAAGGCATTGTTGACATCTAGCTGGAACAAATTCCAGTTATTAGTGAGAGCAAGAGCGATAATCAGCTTGATTGTAACAGGTTTTATTACTAGAGAAAAAGTTTCATTCAAGTCACAGCCAGCAACCTGATGAAATCCTTTAGCTTACCTAGCCTTGAACCTGTTAACTGTCCCATCAGCATTCTCCTTAATTCTGAAGACCCACTTACAACCCACAACTTGTCTGTCTTCAGGAAGAGGAACAAGATCCCAAGTTTTATTGTTAAGAAGAGCCTCATACTCTTGTTTCATAGCAACAAACCATTGAGGGTCAGCAAGAGCCTGTTTAACAGTCTTAGGTTCACAATGTGTCAAAAACAAGGAAGGATGCAGCCTAGGTTGATGAATTCCAGACTTGGATCTGGTTTGCATAGGATGGACTTTTCTGAAGGAAGAACATGATTAGAAGGAGGAGAACTGACAGTGTGAGACTGAGAAGAAGGGTACTGGACACTTCACTTGGATTTTTGTTTAAGTCAAAAACAGTGTTAGAGTGTTCATTAGTAACAGAATTTGGTTCAGCACTTACAGAAGTGGAATTAGTTTCAGCATGTTGAGAAGAAGTGGGTTCATTAGGAGAAGAAGAAATGACAGGAATATGAGCAGTAGGTAAAAATTCACTCTTAGAAGAAGTGACAGAGTTGGATAAATATGGAAAAAGATCATTGTAAGGATATTTAAGCTCATTTGAAGATAACATCTTTGGAAACATATAATTTGCCATTAGGAGAGAGACACTTGTAGCCTTTGTGAGAAGTGGAATAACCAAGGAACAAACACTCATGTGACCTGAAATCAAGTTTGTGTTGTTATAGGGTCTAAGAAAAGGATAGCAAGAACATCCAAAGTTCCTCAAAAAATTGTAATTAGGTGACTTGTTGAACAAAACAGTATAAGGAACTTGAAATTTAAGAGAGGTAGTGGGAAGTCTGTTTATCAAATAAACAGCTGGTTGGAAGGCAAAATCCCAAAATTTAAAAGGGAGAGAAGCTTGTTTGAGAAGAGTAAGGCCTAACTCAACGATATGTCAGTGTTTTCTTTTCACAACATCATTTGGATGATGTGTGTGAAGGAAAATAAGCCTGTGAATGATCCCATGGGTTTGAAGAAGAGGTAAGAGGTCTAAATTCACCTCCCCAATCTGTTTGAACACACTTAATTTTGGTATCAAATTGGAGTTCAGCCATGGTTTTAAATTGCTGAAAGACAAAATGTTTCTGATTTATTTTTAAGAAAATAGATCCAAGTGAACTTAGAATAGGCATCAACAAAGCTGATATAATAAGAGAAACCATTTGACGATGAAATATGAGATGGTCCCCACAAATCACTGTATATAAGTTCAAGAGGAGCATAATATACAGTTTGAGATAGAGAAGATGGTAGTCTATGTGACTTACCAACACAACAAGCAACATAGAATTCGAACATAGTTTTATTAACTATGGGTATATTACAATGATTAAGCACAAGCCTTAGTACATTAGCATTAGGTGACCCAATCTAAGGTGTCATATAGTTTGAGAGCTAGTACTAGGTGCTGTTTTAACATCAGAAACTGGATTTACAATGGAATAAAAAATTTGTGTAATAGAACAACTAGAAACAAAAGTAAGTCAAGTAACAGCAGAATCAACACTACAATTTGAAAGTAAGCAGGTGGCTGAAGCAGAGTCTTTTGAGTGCAAGATGTGGAAATATGTAGAGGCCATCAGAACTCAGTGATCCTTGAAGCAGAACTTTGTTGGTTCCCTGTGATTTCACAGCACAATGATTAGGATAAAAATCAAAGAATACATTGTTATCCTTAGAAAATTTGCTGACACTAATTAAGTTTTTAGTGATGACAGGCACATGTAATAATTGTTTCATGGATAGAGAGACTCTAGGATAATAGGAGAAATAAACTTAGTGAAACCAGAAGACTTAATAGAAAGGCCTTGGCCATTACCAATGTATATTTGGTCTGGCCCCTCAAATTGACCATGCTGTCGGATGTTTTGAGACTCTCCAGTTACGTGGAACGATGCACCAGAATCAAGTATCCAAGTAGTAGAGTTAGGATCTTGATTTTCTGAATTAGCCAGCATTGCACTAGGTTGGGAGTCTTTGTGAGAATTAGTTCCCTGATTCTGTTCTGAACCAAAGATGTTCGATGAATTGCTTTGAAACACTGGTTCCATCAGAGTGAGAGACGCATTTGACTGAAAATCAGAATCATAGCAAAAATGACACACTACTGCTGTGTGACCAAATTTGAAGCAAACTTGGCACTGAAAATTTGCATAACGACCGCGTCTTCTACCGCCACTACGACGACCTCCACCACAGCCAAAGTCATTGCCTCCATGGCTGTAGCCACCGCCAGAATTGAAGCCACCATGATTTCCAAAATAATTGGATCGATTTTGTGAATTGAAATTATTTGAGGACGAAGATGAATTGTAACCTTGGGCAACATTAATCGAAGCTGAATCAGCAAAACGTTTCTGAAATTTCATGCGTGCCTCATGTGCGAGCAGCAATGCCTTTTCTTCTCCAATCGGAAAAGGTCCGGACATACTTTCAATCACTGAGACCACTGAACAGTACACCTCTGGTAGGCTTCAAGAACCACGTCAAGGTGTTCACGCGGAAGAACAGGATATCCACACGATCCAAGCGCATCGACTATGCATTTGATGCGCAGAAGAAACTCATGCATTGTTTTCTGCTCAAGCATTGTAGTTCTGAGTTCTGTTCGAAGTATCCTAGCTTTCGCACGTGTTTGCTTTTGAAAATACTCATGGATCTGCTCCCAAAGCTGATATGAATGATTTCATCCGATTATGCGAGATAGGATTGAAACTAAAAGAGTTGATTGGAGCCACGACAAGAGAATCTGATCTTGTTGTTCCTAATTGGAGTATGCTGGATTTTCATTTTTAGCTTCACAATCTGTCTGTGAGAAAGCGTATCAGGATCTGAGGACTGGCCAAAAAATGCTGAAGTTTATGAGCCTTGATGACAGGTTCTACCTGTTGCCTCCATAGTAGGAAGTTAGCATCCCTAATTTCTGAGAAATCAGATGAAAAGGAGTAGCAGAAGCGGAATTCTGATTTGTTGCCATGGGTAGACTTCAAGCTATGGATACCATTTTAGAGTTTGAGAAAGGGAGAAGAAAGGTTGAAGATATTATTGATTCAGAATGAATAAAATGGATTGTTACAACAGATTTTGTTTCTCTATTTATGAGAAAACAAAATAACATAATAACAACTTTAACAGCTCTAACAGAATTAACAAACTCGCAGCTGTTCTAACAGAATAACAGCTTCTCTAACTGAACCACAAAGTAAAACTTAATACACTAATATTAACGAAGATCGAAACGTATTTTCGGTTGCAAGCCGTCAGAGAAGAGGATAAGCTGGAAGCGGTAATGGTTGCCATGGATGGAGAAGCTCTAGGGTGGTTCCAACGGTGGGAATCTTGGAACTCAAACCATTCTTGAGAAGGGTTCAAGATCGCAATCTCCCAAAGGTTTCAAGAGTCTAACCTAGGGAATCCTTTTCAGGCATTGCTGGTGCTGGAACAAGAAGAAACAGTGCAAGATTTATAGGCCAATTCGAGAAGCACGTCGGAATGTTGGAGGAATCGTTTTTGGTGGAGGTGTTTCTCAAAGGGCTGAAAGAAGAGATCAGCACTGAGGTAAGGCTCCATGAACCAAAAAACTTGATGGAATCTATGGTCAAGGCTCGTAGAGTGGAAGATAAGAATCAAGTCTTAGGGAAGTTACCAATGAGTAATAGTAAGGGGTATAATTTTCAGAATCGGATCAGAAATTTGTAAGGGATTGGGAACCAGCAAATAGTAAGGTAGTTGATCCTACTAATGCTGCTAAAACATGATCCAATGGATGGTAAGGTAGAAGAACCTTCCATAATTTGTCACCCACGAAAGTAAATGAGAAGATGAGTAAAAGAGAATGTTTCACCTGTGAAGAGAAGTATAATCTTGCTCATGTGTGTAAGAATAAACAATTCAGATTGATGATTATGGAAGAAGAGGATGAAGAAGACCCTTGCTGATGAAAGGTAGGTTGTCAGTTATCTTTGAAAGGGCTAAGAGCCTTAGTAGCTGTCAGTTAGTTAGGACAACTAGGATAACTAACTGTTAGTGAAGAAACTATAAATAGTCTATTGAGGGATATTAGAGGGGGGAATTTGGTTGAGAAGTGGGAGGGTGGTGAGACCTCAAAACTCATCTGTATTCTGTCTTAGGTATTGGAAGCACCACAATAATAATACACGCATTCTTTTCCTCTGTTTTCTTGTCCAGTTCTATCAGATAGATTGTCCTATCTCAGATCTTCTCTTTCCACGTGATAGAGAATAAAAGAATAAATCTCTACTCTGTAGTGGCTTATTTTAATACGATCCTTTGGGTATAGTCCTTACAGTATCACCAGTTTATATGGATGTTTGACCACCATATTCATACTTATTTCTGAAATCAAACTAAGATTCCTATATTCAATCTTCCCAAGATTATTTTTTCGTTGTGCTCTGTAGTCTTGACATTTTGAGGTTGATTGCTTCTTTTTGTTGTCAACCAAGTAATCTTAGTAACAAATTCTTTCAGATTGTGCATAATTTATCTCGTGCCGTAGACATTGATGCAAGATTGTCAAGATTGGAGGAGAGGTCAAGGCATGTACAAATTAATGATGAGAGTCTCTGTGACTCCTGTGATGCACGCCTTGGTACGAAGCTATTTGCAATGTATCCTGATGACACCGTTGTATGTTACAAGGTTAGTTGCTTGAGCTCTTTTCTTAATTAATGCCTCACATGTAGTTGCTAAACTTATTTCTCCATTTCTTTATAGAACTTGTTTTTGAGCTTATCAATTTATTCTTGATGTAATTTTATCAGCTCCAACTTTTCGGTCATTACTCTGGTTATGATGACAATCTAACAAGATTTTTTTTTTTGAAATTCATTGTTTACTGTTTATGTTTTGAAAGGAAAAAAAGTCTTCCTTACCAATGCCTGTTTACGTACTGTTTCATGGGTACATGCATGCTAGGTTTTCACAAAATGGGATTGATTATTCTCTCCAATTATAATGAATGAGTCTGGGAATATTTATTTTCTATTTTTTTAAGACTATATTGATCAATATTTCTCATTGAGTAAGATTTTTTTATTTACACTTTTTTCTAGCACTACTCTGAATTGGATTTTCTCACCTGTGCTTTTAATCCTATGTAGTGTTACCGCCGTCAAGGTGAGTCAGTATCTGTCTCAGGTCGCAATTTTAAGGAAGACATCCTAATTAAACCGGGTTGGCTCGTGAGTCGTTGATCTCAAACCTTAGATGTTACGTAGATATTTCTTGGTTGAATCCCAGAAGTTGCCATTCCTTATACCAAATCCAAATTCATTCAAAATTGGGAAAAGGAAATGCGTCAATAATCTCTCGAGTTAGTTAACACCTTCGTGTGTTTGCGTCAACGTCGGGTTTGACACAATGGAGAAGCAACTAGGCTGTTGCTTTGGCATTTGTCTCGAAATGTGTTTTTTCCGTTCAACGTGGTCTAAACACTTTGCCAAACACAGCTAAGTATCAGCTACTAACCCCCACACTAAGAGTAAAGTTCATATAGTTATTACCCCATGATGGTACTGTAAATGTCTGCTGAGTTCTCCATTGTACTCCCCATACCCCGCCGCCCCCCCTCGGCAAATTGCTTTGTAAATTTGATGTAAAATGTAAATTTTCGCACATAATAATGAGCTCATTATCCGTTGTCGTTCATATGGGAATGTACTGCTATTTGGCCGTTGAAATATTGAAACTCGTTTGCAGCGTTCAATATTTAGGAGTGATAGGTGAAGTATTTTCAATGTAACTAACAACTGCAGATACAATCTTTTACTGTGGTCATTGATCAACTGCAGTTACGTAGATATATTACACAACATGGAAATGCATTTGAAAAATTACTTAAAAGCTGTTCTTAAGTAAATAAATGCTGTTATTCAATTATAACTTGTAAAGAACATTCTGACTAGGCGATAATGGTACCTGAAATTAAGAGTGGCAAATGGATGGATTGGATCAAAATAATCTATTAATTCATTTTAATCCATTAAAAATTATATAATTGATTCAATTCAATTCAATCCATTTGATAAAAATAATTCATTTGATTTATCCATTAAAAGGTTTGTCATAGATGAATATCCATCCAATCCATCAATATATATATATATATATATATATATTAAAATTTAATTATTTTTAGTTTAAAAATAATATATTTTAAAAAACATCATAATACTTTCTAAAATAATAATAGTCCAAACAAAAAGTGTTTGAGATTGTTTTTGGTTGACCTTGATCAAGGTTAATTTTGGTTGACATAAGTCGAGACTATTTTTCATTTGACATCGACTAAATTTTTTTCTCTTGATGTTGGTCTAATTTGTTTTTTTTTTTTTTTTTTACCAATGTCAATTAGAATTTTTTTGTCAAGGTCAACTAGGATTTTTTTTACCAATGTTGGTCGGTAATTTTTTTTTACAGATATCAACTAAGGATTTTTCAGCTGATGTTGGTTGGGGTTACTTTTCGGTCGACGTAGACTAGGTTTTTCTTGGTCAATGTCAATTGAGACTATTTTTTGGTCGACGTCATTCAAGGGTGATTGTTGGAGGTTTTTTTGCCGACATTGGTCAGGACAATTTTTTTGTTGGGGTCACTTAGGATTTTTTCGGTCAACATCATTGGAGGCTAGTTTTTGGTCTATGTTAGCTGATAATTATTTTTTATAGACATCAACCATTGTTATTTTTTGGCCAACATCGACTAGGTTTTTCCAGTCGACATTGACCGAAGCTATATTTTGACTAACCAAGGCAAAAAAAATAATCCCAACTAATGTTGACATGAAAATCTCTAGTCGACGTCGACCAAAAACCCTACCTAATGTCAGCAAAAAAAATAGTCATCGTCCAAAAAATAGCATTGGTTGATGTTGACTGAAAACATCATTAGTTAATGTCGACCAAAAAAACTCTGAACAACATCAATTAAAAAATAGTCCCAACTAAAGTCAGTCGAAAAAAATCTTAGCTAACATCATCCAAAAAATAGCATTGGTTGATGTTGGATGAAAAACATCATCAGTTGACATTTGTTGAAAAATAGCTTTGGTCAACATCGATCAAAAACCTTGACCGATATTTGCTAAAAAATAGTCTCGATTGGCAATGACAAAAAAAAAATCCTAGCTGAGATTGGTTGGAAATTGTCCATAAAATTCTTTTATTATTAAGTTGGATCAAATTAAAGGATTTATTGGATTTTAAAAATTAGTGGATGAATCATTAAGCATCCATAAAATTAAATAGATTGATTTGGATCTATCCATTTTTTTTTTTTTTTTGTAATCAACGGATTGAATGAATTTATTGTAAATAAATTATATGGATAGTGGATAAATTAATTAATTTGCTATCTCTACCCGAAACTTTTCATTCCATTCCATCTCTATTGAATGTTGATGTAGATGTAGATAATGACTTTATCCGGTAAAAACTGGGTTATTAACACATATAAGAAGTTATAATAATGTGTATTATAATTGAAGATAAACGTTTTAAAAATGTAGAAGAGGTCTAATTAAAAAGCAAATGTGAACGTATTGAGACTGTTTCATGGTTGAACTCTGACTTGGTAAAGCAAATGAAATTGTGTAGAAAGTAAGAATTTTTTTTGTCAGATGATTTATTTTTTCTTTTCATATAATGATATTGATATAAAGTATTCATGTTGAAAATAGTGATTAATCTTCGTCGAGAATCGTAACTACATACACTGACACAAAGTAAATATTCTTCTTTCAACATGATCTATTTCATGCCTAAGATTAGCTCACTACTACAAACCAGGTCTTTAACGACGGTTATTTTAGGCTTTCAACGACAGTTCCCGAACCGTCTTCACAAACAGCGTAGTTGAAAAAAACATTTCAACGACGGTTTTTAAACCGTCTTTGTTTCTAATTTTTCACGACAGTTCTTTGGAACAACCGTCCTCGTTTATTACTTATTTTATTTTTAAAATAAAAATTGATACATTCAAAGACGGTTATTTGGAACAACCGTCTTTGAAAGTATCATACAAAGACGGTTATTGCTTATAACCGTCTTTGAATGTTTTCCAAGACGATTCTTGTTGACAATAGTCTTTGAAAGTCGGATACGACGACGATTTTGGAGGACAACCATCTTTGAAAGCTATAATTAAAGACGGTTTTCCAACACAACCGTCTTTAAATATGTGAATCAAAGACGGTTCTTGTGCACAACCGTCTTTGAGTGTGAAAATCAAAGACGATTTTTTGTAACAACCGTCTTTGAAAGTGAGAATTAAAGACGGTTCTTGTGTACAACCGTCTTTGAATGTGAAAATGAAAGACGGTTTTTTGTAACGACCGTCTTTGAAAGTTAGAATTAAACACGACTTTACAAAGAACCGTCTTGGAATCTTCGAAATTTTTTTTGATGTACTTTCAAAGACGATCATCGTTTTACAACCGTTTTAGAAACTACAATAAGAAAACGGTTTTTTGTAACAACCGTCTTTGAATGTGAAAATAAAAGACGGTTTCCATACAACCGTCTTTGAAACAATTAATCGAAGACGGGTATTTGTTACAACCATCTTAGAAAATTCAATATGAAGACGGTTTTTGTGAACAAGACTGTACAGTCTTTGAAAGTCAGAATCAAAGACAGTTTTCCACACAACCGTCTTTGAAAGGGTTAATCAAAGACGGTTTTTTGTTACAACCGTCTTAGAAAATTCAATATGAAGACGGTTTTTATGAAGAACCTACTTTGAAAGTCAGAATCAAAGATGGTTTTCTACACAACGGTCTTTGAAAGGGTTAATCAAAGACGATTTTTTGTTACAACCGTCTTAGAAAATTCAATATGAAGACGATTTTTGTGAACAACAGTCTTTGAAAGTTCGTTGTTGAATAGGTTTTTTTTTAAACATTATTTCATATATTTTTTTATATATTTTTTAATTTCATTTGTTAATTAAAATTGTAAATAATATTTCATATATTTTATACAGGGAAATTTTAATAAAATAAAGTGATAAAAGCCAAAAATAAAATAAAACAAAGATAGACATATAAGAAATGTATTTTAACATAAGAAAAGATCAATCAATCAAATAAGCTTTGTCGGTGCAACATATTCTCGTGTAGTAGTGGCTTCAAACTCTAAACAACTTGATTAAGAAATACAAGTCACTATAATCACTTGTGACAATTCAGTTTTTCAGAGTTTTGTTTTAGACAATCAATTGTTTTGAGTAATTTTTTTTATAACAATAAAAATTATAAAGTTTTAAGAAAAATGTTAACAATATACTCTTGAATATATTCTTTATGATTGGCTCAAATTTATTAAAATCACAATTTTTTGTGATTCACTTGTTATTTAATGAATCTTTCATTTGATTTTGTAATTTTTAAGAAAAAAATCAATAATAAAGTGTGTTAGAGAGTATATTATACCTTTGTACTTTTAAATTTATAGTTTGCACTGTGACATTCGTGTCCAGTGTATTTTTATAACTTATATTAAGATTTTTATTTATAAAATTAATCACATGTCCTCTGTTAATGTTTTTAAACTATAATAACCCTTTAATTATTATTTTATATTCAAATACTTGGGAATTTAGAGGTATTTTTAACAGATTAAAAAAAAAAGAAAAAATTTATTAAAATTTGAAGAATTTATTTATAAGAACCAGGTTAGGTTTGAAGAGGATAAACTTTTAGAATATTTTTATTTTGAATAAAATTTGATATTTTAATTGATGAGGATTGACTAAATAAAATAGAGTTAAATGTAACACAGTATTTTTCCTAATTATGTGATTAAGTGTTTTATTAAAATGAAAGAGGGACCAAACTTAATTATGCTATGCGTAATTGATTTAGTAAAATGTAATAAATTGATGTGTTCTTTGATGAGTTTATGTTTGGTTGGTGGATGGGCTTTATGGTTGGGCATAAATAAAATAGAGTTAAATGTAACACAATGTTTTTTGTTTTTTTCTAATTAGGTGATTAAGTGTTTTAATTGAAATGCAAGAGGAACTAAATTTAATTTATGCCATGAATAATTGATTTCGTAAAATGTAATAAATTAATAACTTTTCATGAGTTTATGAGTTGTTGGTGGATGGACTTTATGGTTGGGCATGAAGGTAGAGAATAGGTCCGAAATGTGTCATGTTGGACGTTAGTGAGAGAAAAACCTTGAAAATCCTTAGATTCCTTCTTTCTCTAAACCTCACACAAACAAGAAGATTAAGTCTCCTCTAGTTACATTCTCTCATTTCTTCTTCCCTAAGACATCCTCAAGGAGGAGAGGTAGAGCTCCACACTCTCATGCATACTTTCCCTACACTCTAGAGCTTGGGAGAGAATCCTTGTAGTGATAAGTTCTTCTATTTTTCCTATTTTCTTCCCTTCCTATATTTCTCCTCTTCTCTGGAGTTGAACCATGACGGAAATTTGTCAGGAAAATTCAATTGGGGTTGTTGTTAATTTGTGTTTGTCTTTGGGTTGTAGTGTGGTGGTGTAGTGGTGGAAAAGCCCTTCCTTTATATTTAAAGCTCTCTCTTTTCTCATCCTTTTTGGGCAACGTACTCAAACTTGAAACCAACTAAAGGAAGCTTTTCTCATCCCAAAATCAACACTCCAGCTTCAAATGATTCTTCTCTACTGTTATGGCATTTGTTTACCAAAATTTTGCAATCAAATTCGAAAAAAACGTTCGAAAGGCCCAGGTCAGAGGCAAAAATAAGAGCAGGCCATAAGGCCCACGCCTCTCCTTCTAGGACCTCCAAGCACGGTTTGAACCACTCTGATTTAGTCATGATGAAGTTACGTGATTCATCCCTGATGCATGCACTAGTGCATGAGCAATTTCCCTCTTTGTAGAACAAAGCGTCAATATTGCACTTGTATGCTTTTGGTGGCGGTGGAACCCAGAGAACTTGTGGATCACTAATCTGATTCTGCAAGCCATTCTGGTATTTGGTTGTCAACTGCTGAGCCATCAACCAATCTTGGTAGAACATGTCTCCCCGAATAATAGTAACCTCTGCAAAAGCATCCTTATTCTCTCATATTTTTTCATTTCTCCGACGCCAAAGACTCCATAGGAGCATTGCAGCCCGAGCTTGAGAATAACTGTCGACTTGTTGAAACAGATTAAAGAGTAGCTGAGCCAAGGATTCCACCCGCAGCAGAAGGTTGTTGATTTTTTGCCCCGTACCAATGGAGTTCCAGCATGAAATCACGAATGGGCAGCTTAACAGGATATGGCAGGTTGTTTCAATGTCTGTTTAGAAGAAAGCAGGTTGGAGGACACCCTACTCCACGTGATCTCAATTTGATCTGACTGGGAGACAATTTCTACAAGCATGCCAAAACATCATGTTCACTCTTGGAGGGACTTGTAGTTTCTAAAGCTTCTGCCAATCCCCTTCAACTTTCTGATTTTCCAGGTTCAGGATCTTTCCCATGATTAAATAGTAAGCAGTCTTCACCTTGAACGCACCATCAATTGTTGGAGCCCATAACAGTTTATCATCATGAATGAGGCAAGAGAGGAGTGCGACTTACATGCAGCTTCTGCATCTTCAGGCGAGAATAATTGGTGAACCAAGTTCATATTCCAGTTTTTAGTTTCTTGGTGAATAATATCTGCCACTTTCAAATTTCCCAGCTTCGGAATCATAGGAGAGGAAGGATGAGTCTTTACCTCCCTACGAATTCACGGGTCTCTCCAAAGACAGATTTTCGAACTATCTCTACTCCTCCACCTACTACCTTCAAACAAGACCACCCTAGAGGAAAATAAGCTTTGCCATATGTAAGATGGGTTGTGACCTAAGCTTGAACCCATGAAATCCCCCAACAGTAGGGGTGTACAAAAAAACCAGTTCGGATTGAACCAGACTCTAACCGAACCTAAATTGAATTGGTTTTTTCTTGAACTAGTTAAAAAAAAAAAGTGCATTGGTTTATGATACCACTTCGATTTATCCAACTGGTTTTCACTTTAACATTTTTTTTATTTGAAAAATACAGTTTGAAAATTAGTTCGAAATTGATTCAATTCTTATAACTACTTTAAAACTGGTTAAAAACCAGTTCAGTTCAGAACCAATTTTTTGAAACCAGTTCAGTTCTGAATCGGTTTCCAAACCAGTTTCATTATTTTGATATAAAATCGAACTGCTTAAAACAGTTTGAAACTGGTTCAGTTTGATCTTTTTTTATCGAATTAGGTTTTGCACACCCCTAACCAACGGATAATATTTAGCTTTGATGATTCTTGACGGCAAAGCATTAGGATTGGTCAAAATATTCCATCATTGTTTCCCAAACATAGCCATGTTAACAACAAATAAGTTTTGAAACCCCATACGTCCATTTCCTTTGGTCATACAAAGTTTGTCCCCAACTTATCCATTTAATTCCCGTTAAACCCTTCGAACTAGAGCCACACCAATATGAGTTCATCATCTTTTAAGAGCAATGGATTTAAGCAAAACCTCTCTATCTACAATTAACAAAGCCTTACCTTTCCAAGAATTCAACCTCTTCCAGATTTTGTCTTTATTGAAAGAAAGCATGATTTTCTTCTTTCTACCAATCGGTGAAGGGAATCCCAAGTAACGACCTTCACCCCTATCTTTTGTCACTCCCAGGGAGGAAACAATCTTTGATCTAGATGGTTAAGGTGTGTTTTTGCTGAAAGTCACTGATTTTCAAAGGTTGATACATTGGCCTGAAGTTTTTGCATATACACTAGGATTTCCTTGATAGCCCTTCATTAAAAAGTCCTCCGAAAAAGAGGAAGTTGTTATCTACAAAATGTAAGTGAGAAACACTTGGAGCCTCCTTAAGAATTTTGATTCCATGGATATCACCCTTTCTTTCAGTCTTTTTAATCAAATTAGTAAGTCCCTCTACACATAGAATTAATAAAAAAAAAAATAGGGACAAGGGATCACCCTGTCTAATACCCCTTCTAGGAATGATAGGTCCCACAACATCATCATTGTTAGATACAAAAAATCTAACTAAGGAAATACACTGCTAAATCCAAGAGACAAAAATTAGATGAAATCCTTGAGTAACAAACCATGCTGAAAATATAATGAACACTTATACAAATAACGAAGGGGGAGGGTGAATTGGTTTTTCCTCAGAGTTTTTAAAATTTTCTTTAAAAATGTTACAGCGAAAGACTTTCAAGAAGGATCGTATCTTTTAAAACAAAGAAAACAATTTTTTTCACCAATCAAATCTTTCTTGTGCTGTGACCAATCTTGTGATATGAACAAAACTAATACTTCAAAAGTACTATGAATATCAACTGAAATATTAAATCACACAAGATTTATACTGGTTCAACCTCTTAACCCCAGAGGCTACATCCAGTTTTCTTCTAACCAAACCTTGGTCAGAGTCTCACTATAACAAATACAAGTTCTTTACAAGCTTACAATGATCTCTTTTATCCTTCCTAGGTAAAATTCAAAATCTAAACATATAGACTTTTCAAAAGATCTAGAACAGAGATCCCCTCTCTATTCTACCCTCTAGAAACCCTTCTAGAAAAAGTTTTAAAGACTACAATTTATTATAAGAACATTCAACACACATAAAACACAAATATCAAACAAAAATAACCAAGCTTATAGTTCAAGAAAGATATCACCTCATAATCCTCAGTAAATTCAATGAAATGAATGATCTAACCAAACTGAAAATGTATGCAAATACTCTTTCTTGATGACTTCTTTAACCAGAAAGCTTGAACAACTCTTCACATCGTGTGAATAATGACTAACAAATCATGTAAAACTCCATGACTCTTAGCATCTTTGATTTTCTCCTCTCTCTTTTTCCTTTGTGATTTAAGAACCCAAGAAAGTATTTTTCTCAAGGCTTGTACAAATATTTCACAAAATACTTGATATGCAAACTCAGTGCAAGTTGTTCTATTTATAAAAAAATAGACTTAACTAATTGTAATTGATTATTTCGACAAGGTAATCGATTATTTTAACTGATGTAATCTATTATTTTAACCAGATAATCGATTAAAGTGTTCATCAGGAATCTGGAAAAATGTCAAGAACAAAATAATAGATTGAGTCATCTTGTAATCGATTATTCCAGATGACCTGAGTTTTCTTATACACATGTGTAATCGATTAAATTCCCAAATAATCGATTAACACAGACAATGTCAAAAACACATCAATGCATATTTAATTGATTAGGAATATCTGGTAATCGATTAAACCAGATGAAAATGCTTTTACAAAATATGCAGAGACTCAGATAATCGATAATTCCGTGAAGTAATCAATTATCACAGACAACGTCTATTTTAGTGTTAAGCACATTTAATCAATTACGAATCAATGATAATCGATTAAAATGTTCATAAGGCAATATGCATATCCATTCACATGCATTTAATCGATTATATCATATATGTAATCGATTAAAATAGTGAAATACAATTTTTATAAAAATCTAATTGCCTTTATGACTTTACATCTAAATACTTATTACCATATGATTAAACATTATAAAATGTATGTATGAATGCATGAATTAATCAAGATTAGTGAGGATTATGAAGCTTTAACCACTTGAACCAAGCTTAAGCAAGAAATTACAAATGTCATCAATTGAGTGGGCATGTAAAACATCAAAACTTGTATTCTTCATTCTTCTTGATTCCACATCTTCATCTTCCTCATAACTAACACATGCAAGTATCCCAGATCCACTCAATCATACACATTGCTAATCTCAATCTTAAGGGCCACATCTCCTTTGTTTCCTCGGTTCTTGCAATGAACGTAATGCATTATTTCAGAAACAACTAATGCATTATAAGAAATGGATCTCCTTGCTATGAAAGTTGACTGCTCCTCAGATATGCAATTGTCAATGACCTATTTAATTCTGTTAGCAAGAAATTTTGCAAAAATTATGTAAAAGACATTACATAGTGATATGGGTCTTTTATCCTTAAGATTGACAGGATTGTCAATTTTAGGATAAACACAATATTTGTATCATTCACCTCTTGTAGAAAAGCACCATCTTGGATCTATCTAGAGCAGGCACTATTACAAAACAGGCTTTCTACATCGATTCTACAGTGTGTTCGACGTTGGTTCTCCAACCGTCTTAGTATCCAGCGTCGTTGAAAGTAAGATTTTCGACGTCAATTCTTAAACCGTCTTAGAATGTCATATTCTAAGACGGTTCTTAGCTACAACCTTCTTAGAATTCATTTTTGATTTTTTTTACATCATTCTAAGATGGTTCTTTGTTCATAACCGTCTTAGAATGTCACATTCTAAGACAGTTATTAGCTACAACCGTCTTAGAATGAGATATTCGAAGACGGTTCTTTGTTCATAACCATATTCAAATGTCTCATTCTAATATGATTTTCCAGATAATCGTTTTAGAATGTCCATTATTAAATAAAAAAATTAGTGATTCTAAGACAATTTTTAGCAAAAATAGTCTTAGAACTATACTTTCTAAAATGGTTTTTTATATAACCGTCTTAGAATATCTTTTTCTTAAAATAGAAAAATGGAGGATTCTAAGATGATTTTTTTTTTTTTTTTGCAAAAACCGTTTTAGAAGTCTTGGATAAATGTTTGTTTTTGTATAAATTAAATAAAACTTATAATAAATAATTTTTTATTATATTACTTTATGTTTTCATTTAAATTTATAATATATATTTTCATTTATAAAATATCTTAGAATTTCATTAAGTACAAAAAATAATAATAAAAATTAAACTTGCACATATATATTTTTATAGCATTTAGTATGTGCGTATGTCAAATGTTTCATATTCTTAATTCTTAATAATTAACAATTAAAAACTATATATGTATGCATGTCGGAATACGTTAACATGATGACATACTTAATTGCTAAAAGCCATATGCAACTAGTATATATTTCTTTTTTTGAATACAAAAAATAGTGGAAATTTTGTGTTAAGTTATTTGTTCATTTGGAAAGATAGCATATGGACTAATTAACGAATGTAATAATATTATTTAAGTTCCTAAAATAAATTCTAATATATTATTTATCTCATATTTGCAATAAATGCGTAAAATATGTAAAAATTAAGTAATCATACATAAAATTATAATTGAAAATATATAACTTATGTTGTCTTGAATTTTTAAATTAATATATAAAAAATTATTTTGAAAGTTGACAAATAAAAAAGAAATAGAGATAGTATGCACCAAATTGTTAAGATAGTGACTTACTCAATTGCAAATTTTGTATTGTTTAGATGTGCAGCAATATAATCCTTCCTGTGTTTATCTTTCGAAGGATTTTGGATGACTCCTGAAGCAATACCTTCAAGTAAAAAGGGTTCCAAAAAGAGAATTAATTAATCAATTTAGAAGAAGAATGTATATTTAATATTATATATGTTATAATATGAAAAGAAAAACAACATAGGTATTTACAGAACCATTTTCAATGATGTAAATCTTGGGAGATTGGTACCTTGTGACAATGAATTTTAAGACATTATATAATCCTTCTGGATATACAAAGCTTTGAGTTGATTTTTTCCTACAATGTTAATAAAATAAATTATTGATTTGGTATTAATTTTAAGATATTAGATAGACATGCGTGGAACCCACTAGGTGCCTAGTGGTGGGTGAAGTATATGCAAAACAAAAACAAAAACTGAACGTGTGTGGGCTTTTACTATTAACTGCATGTCTTGTCTTTCTAAGTACACTTTTCACTGTTTTCAAGTCAAACATTTCAAATTCACTGAGACATGAGTCATTAAAACCTGCTCAATCAAATATTTTTCAAGATCAAAGGCAGTTATACCACATTAGAACCACATATTTTTATTTCCTACTACACCCACCTTAAGTTTAGTCTCGTGCACTGTCAATGACTTACTGATATGATGATGATAAAGCAAAACCAAACATGCTGGTTTCATAAACATTGGGAGTGCATTGTCTACCCATCAAGCATAACTCCTTTTCCCTATAGGTTTAATTAAATACACAACCATGAAACTGATGGAGAATATAACAGTTTATTTCAGACACATATAACCCAGATATTTATATTCAAACACACCAAAAAAAGAAAAGAAAAGAAAGGACACTTAGATACTTGGTTCCCTACCACCTTCCGTTGCTGCACCTTCAAACTATATACATATATACATTAATTTCACAATAAGCACAACAAATAATCAAGATCATGCATGTTTAATAAGTAAAATAGATAGATACATTATTCATTAATTA
Organism: Glycine tomentella; assembly: GCA_007407185.1. Taxonomy (NCBI): domain Eukaryota; kingdom Viridiplantae; phylum Streptophyta; class Magnoliopsida; order Fabales; family Fabaceae; genus Glycine; species Glycine tomentella. Next base: position 393,752 of record PYAF01000349.1, read on the forward strand.
ACACTATATCTCAATAATGTTAGAATTGAAGAGTCTATAAATAGTAGTACCTAGTATGATGAGGATCCAACCCCAAAGATGAAGTCAGGTGGGAAACTATTCTGATTCAGCAAAGCAATATCAATAATGGGTTCAACTGCATTAGTTTCTATGCAATTAACACTTGATTTGCTAATCACAAGAACTAAAGCAATAAGACTGAGAATTCAAAATCCATTGCATGCCATTTTTTATGAGGATTATGCTTAATTTTTCTTATGAATATATTTAATCTTTCTTTGTTTCTTTGGTTTCAATGTCAATGATTCTGCTTAATTGATTGCTTCACATTTGGCACAAATGTGTCTTTAGAACAGAAACTAGCCAGCTAACAAGATTGTAATAATAATATTACTTATGTAGATTGAGAGACAAAGAACCCCATATATTCAAATCGGATCGGATATGGTTATTATATACATGGATGTGTTTCCTAACAAAGGCTAGTGCTGAAATCCATACTAAAAGAATGTAAAGAGGTATCACTACATGTACTAAATTATCAAAGGGAAATATTTATCATGAAGGGGTAACAGCCTTCGGACAACATCATTACATTAGTTCGTTCATTGTCCATAACTTTATCAGGACATCCTTTTCTGTAGTTCTCCCAAAATAAGTATGAGTAAAAGTTGCAAACTGAAGGGTCAGTTACCTCAAACACATCAAGGCCTACTCAAAACATCGGGTTCTATTTTCAATGCTCCACAAGTGTAGCTTCATCAATAATAGGTCCTCTACTGCAGTTTATAAGAATTGCTTCTTGTAATGGGGACAACATCATTATAGAAAACAATTTTTATTACTTGATTTTTGTAAATAATTGAGAACAAAAACATGTTCCAATAAATTCTTACCTTCTTCATCTTAGCTAGTCTTTCATTGTTGAGTAGATGATAAGTGGTTTTATTCAAGACAGGATGAAGACTAATCTATAGAAGCACACATGACAAGCTTGCCGAAGGTGGCTTTGGACCAATATACAAGGTGATGAAGCTAATATATATCCAAAAATTCTAATTTCTTTAAGACCTTCCTAATTTCAGCAGATGATTTTCTTTAACACCTTAAATAGAGAACTAACAAGTCCCTCATTGAGTGAAATAAAAAGCACATTATGGCTACCTAAAACTATACATCATTGACTTATAGTTACTGTTAGCTAGATAAATAATTAGGAACCCAGAAACGAACATAACAGTGGAATTATTTCACATAGAATCATAACACATACAAAGTTAATTAATAACAATCAATTAGTACAAAGGAAAAAATAAAATAAAAGAGAGTTTAAAAAATCTGGATTGAAACTGGCTAAATTAGGAGTTCTAAAACTCAGTTAATTAAGGCTAATGCTAAATAGAAAGAATTTTAAGACAAGAATAGATGCATCTACATTATGATGTAGTCCAGAAACATAAATTTTTCCTTTCTTTCCTATCCAAATCCATTGAACCAAACATAGGATGCATCCAAAACCAAACAGATGGAAGGTTTGTGAGAAAAAACATCACCACAACTTCAAATTTTTTGGCACAGATATGAATATGACAACCACCTATTTTGTAAAGCTAATATATATGAGCATCTAAACCACACTCTGGAAAAGATCAAAAGTCAACTCTGGAATAGCATTAGATAATGTCTTTTATAATTAATTCCAAACCAGCTTGCATAGAACAACACAAAATGCATATGCTGAATCACTGGCCAAAAACACATGCGTATTTCATAAAAACATTTTTTGTATTTATAATATTGCTGACACAATCATATGATGTACTATTTGCTAGCAATGCACACTCTATATAATTAGAGTAGAGAAGCCAAAAGATACAAAAATTTAGCAAATCAATTGTGAGTGGATTGTTCAAATATTTTCTCTCCAACTTCTTCACCCAACTGAGCATGGTAGCAAAGAAAAGCATGCTCTGCATATGAGTTGGAAGATTCTCCAGAATCATTTCCACATCCTCCTCAAACCTAATAGCAAGCATCTGAACCTCACAAGCTACTTGAAAAAAATCAGAAATCTTATCTTTTTTTCAAAAATAAAAATGATTATTCATGGATAAAAATTGAAACAAACAAGCTCTTAATAACTTTTTTTACAAACATTGAATTTTAGCCATCCAACTACTGAAATACAACATTCAATGTTAATAATACCAACATGCTAAAACTGTATAATAAGTGTCCAAGACTTAAAATCTGGTGTAAGTTGGTCCCCACCTATTATATATGCATATAGGCATAACAGAAATTATGAAGATAAAAAACTAAACCTATTGTACTCCTTAAGCCAAGACTCTTCATCACATGCTGACAACCATTTCTCAACTTTTTCAAGTATTTCTTTTATGACAAGAGCTTCCTCTTTTACTCGGGCAATCTGAAGTTCAATTTGTTCAAGCACACAAGCAGGGTCTACATATCCTAATAAAGAAAGGAAGATGAAGTCTTTAAGTTTGTTGAGGAAACAATTGTGCTCATTTAGTGGTTTCTCACTAGGAACTTACCAGATTCTATGGCTTCAACAGGATATTTTATTGCACTGTCAATTTCTGGAATCAAATGAGTCTTTTGACAAATCTCCTCTAGCTTTGCTATTTTCTTCAAAACAAGTTCTTTCATTTTGCTTGCTTTTAACTCTTCTAACCTAGATACTTCTGCCTCAACCTGCACAAAATTATTACTTATCCAAGAACATACAACCACATTTAGTCAAGAAAACTAGTCCTTACTTCATCCAGTAACTATAACTCACATAATTGATGAAATTCTCGGACAAGTTGTTTGGTTCGGTTACTTCATGTTCTAAAGCAGCTATATTACAAGTAACATTTTTAAAAACCTGTTGCTCTTCAATAGGTGTATCCATCAAATTCCAGAGCTCCAACATTGTTGAAGCTAGATCTTGGAGCTGCCAAACCATAAGCAATTTACAACTTTCAACCAGACAAAATAACATGAAATTATAAACACAGAATTATGTATCATATCTAATTTAGATCTTGGAACTACCAATTTTTACCCTCTGTATTTTCTATAATTTAACTTTTCGCAGGCCTTGTATACCAATAGCCAATTGATTGATGGTATCATTATTTACACTCCTAGGTCCCTCTGAATTTCCTAAGCTAGGATGGACTCTATTAACTGTTTGCTTAAAGTCCAAGCCAAGCACTGAACAAAGAGAAGTTATCTACCTTATAGGTGGTCTTGAACCTTCTTGAGGCACTCACTTTGCACAGAAAGTAACAAAGAACAATGCATGATGGTTTAAATTGATTTACACACACTCAGAGAGAGAGAGAGAGGGAAGTAGAAGAATCCATATTATCCCTCTCAACACAAAAGCTACCCCTTTGGCACATTGTAACTCATTCAAAACAGTTTATTAGATAAAAATTTGTGCATGGGCTTTTATGGATAACCAACAATCTTCATTGAATACATCTTAGGTAACGTAAAATCACTTCAAATTAATTTCACAAATGCAACAATAAATACAGTTTCATTTGCCTTAAGGTCTTTAATCCACTTTATTTAACCAATACACATACAAGGCCTAAAATAATAATAAAAATAATTAGTGATTCATAAAAAATCCAACCTGCCTAACATGCATTGGTCGCTCTCCCATTGCTGAGCAGATACCTACAAGTTCTGCCTCAGAATCAGCAATTCCTGCCTTAGTTGAGCTCTAGACCGATTTTGTTTATCTACCTTTCTTCAATATACTTCTAAACACTCTTCTTCAATCTCAAACATCATTCTATCTTTTTCAGCCTCACACTCTCCAACTTCATTCCATATTATCTATTATGAAAAATAAGCCAAGACATACAATAAGAGCTTTCTTCAGTTTACCAAATATTATTTTAAAATTGACGAGTGAGGTAGGGGGAGTATTAAAGATAAATTGTAGCAAAATTTAATATATACCTGAAGTTCGTCAAGAAGCGATCCACATGTTGTTTTGGGTTGTAAAAGATTATCTGGTTTAGACATTTTGGATCACTTGTATCTACCAAAAAACAAAAAACTCTTAAACCAATGTCCCCAAATTGGGTTTTGAGTTTTAGGGTTTGAGTTTTTGGAATATTCGTTAGAGGCGCGTGAGATGACTCGAGCAAATTGGGCCTGGGCCTGGCTGACAACGAGGACTATCAGACCTTAGACAGGAGGAACAGATGCCGACGGTGCTGCTAAGGTCTGAGGTATGTTTCTTGCTCTTCATTTGGGGGTCTTCTACGACCCCATTTCCTACGTTGTGGGTGCATTTTGGGTTTGGGTGGTTTTGTTAGGCACCAGCGTTCGTGAGAGCTGAAAGAAGGAGACAGCGGAAGATATGGTTTTACAAGGAGACCGGAGCAGCTCGTGATGTCGGAGGGGGCCAAAGAGAAAAGCAATTGAAACCATATTTTAATTTATTGAAGACAATGACGGTTTCTTAAAAAACCATATTTGAATAATTGGATATTAAGATGGTTGTCTTATAATCGTCATCGTTGTCAATAAACAAATACGGGTTAACCAATAACCGTCTTTGTCAAGTGCAAAATATTACAAAAATGCCACCGCTTACTCAACGAAGACGGTTATCTCACGACCGACGTGGAAAGGGTGTCGTTGAAGGGTGTTTTTGTAGTAGCGAGGAATAAAAAATATCTTGTTCACACAAGCTCCAAAAATGCTAATAGAAGCCAAGATTGAACCCATCCAAGCTAGGGGCCGAATCTGGTTCCATTGAAACAATGTTTCACGAAATTCCTCTAGTGAGAAAGGTCTGATCAAGTTTGCATTTTGCTTTACAAATATTTTTGCATAGACTATGTCAATAACATCATTGTGATCACCTTCTACACCTTCAAAAAGATACCTGCAAAATAATCAAGTGTCAGTCCAAAAATCCCCTCAAGATCCTCCACCTTACACCCACTCTCATCCTCTAAGAACATAATCGGGTTGCTATTTTTTCTAGTGGTAGTTGACACATGAAACAATCTCGTATTAAGATCATCTCCTTTCAACCAGTGAGATTTCGATCTTTATCTCCTCTCCTCCTTCACTAAAAGATTAGTTAACTCATTTATGACCTATTGAACTCCTTCACTGAATCAGGGTCTTGTCCAAATTTTAGTGTTTCTAGTTGATTTTTATACTGAGCAATATCATTACTGAATCTCCTCCTAATCTGCTTCCCTTAGACCTCCAATTCTGCCTTACACTATTGAATTTTCTCTATCACAAATTCACTTAAACTTCTAGCCTAGCTATTGAGCACTACAAATTCCATGTCTTCGTCATAAAACCATGAACATTCAAACTGAAATATCCTCTTGCAAAAAAATGATTTCTTTTGATCTGTGGCAAAGATGATGGATCTATGACCAAATATGGTGGCCATGAGGTAATCAATATTTTTTGAGGAAAAATGTCTAGTTAACTTGTATTTACCATAACACAGTCAAGGTGCTCCTCAACAACATTAAAAGAACCCTTGCTACAATCCCACATGTAAGGGTAACCAATTAAATCAACATCCACCAAATTGCTATCCAAAACTGCACCACAAAATCCATTAATCAACTTGTTTGGATGATCCCTTCTACCACATTTATCATCCAATGAGAGTAAGTCATTAAAATCCCCTATGATGCACTAGGGAAGAGATGACATAGAAACAAGATGTCTCAAAAGGTTCCAAGAATCTTTCTAGTGATTTGATTCTGAAAACCCATAGAAGCCAATTATACGACACTGAGGGATGTTGTAACACCCTAATTTCTAAGACTGCAATTATACCTTAATTATTTTATTTTTTTTATTCTATAAAGTGTGTCAATCCATTTTATTTTAACTAGCATGTAAAACTAAGAAAATGTGAACCAAAATTTTAATGAAATTTTAAAACTTTTCATAAGTTGCTTTCTAAAGTAAATATTGTGTAATAGATAAAATGATTCATTCATATTTTCGAAAAGAACATGTAACATAGTGTTGCTTAGAAGTTTACTTCTCAAATAATAGAAGCAGAATAAAAGAAATAACATATGACCAAATTACATAATATATAAGCATAAGTTTTTCTCTAAGTAATGTGTACAACCTCAGGATACAACTATATGTAACAACAAAGTAGATGACTGAATATACACACAAGCAATAGTATTGAAGCCTAGGCCTACCCAAATCAAATACATATAAAAGAAAGGCCCTAGACTCGTCAGAGCAGTCATCTCTAACACCCAAACCGGTGTAAAAGCTACACAAAAGCATAAGTCAGCAAGTATACACTCATCACAAAGATACCCAAGGAAGTGATTTGTGCCACTGTTCACATCAGGTATATTCCACCTTCAAGTGTGCTCATCCTTGAGATGGAGCATTGACTCCTCGTACGCCGTCTAATCCTAAAAATAAAAATGTAACGAGTGAGTCTTTTCACTTCGTCAACCAAAACATAAAAAGGACCTAACACAAGTCAAGACATACAAGGCTAACAACCATTGTGTTGTGGTTATCTTTTCGATCTCACATACACCCTAAGGCATTACTTTTCACTATCTCAACATACATGTCAAACTGGCCAGCTATCATTAGAACTCCCAGAACTCAATCGTCTTAAAACATTTTAGTATAATATGACTGTTGGGAGGACACCTTTTACCACAGTACAATGGTGATAAACCACTTTTAGACTGATATTTTGTGTGTGGTTTTGTTCCATTTTCATGCATTTTCTTGGCACAACTTACGTGTGGATGCTAGTTATATCATGCAGAAGCATAACCTCTCAATTGAGTGAAAAAAGTTGAAATTTGCATTTTTATCTAAAGATTTGAAGACTCTGTCACTTGGCCATGACCATGGTACATTCAGCACGACCGTGGTAAGTAGTACGACGATGGCAATATGATGACTACCCTTTTGAACAGTGCCAGCCTTCTGATGACAGCCTTGGTGAATTCACTACGGTTGTAGTCTGCACCATGATGGTCGCAGTCATTCCACAACATCCTAGAGCTTCATCGTCACAATTTCTAACCACGATCGTGGTGGATTTCAACACGACCGCAATGCGCCTCATACGAGTTATTATTCTTAGAAATCTATATATAAGGGCTAGAGTCTATAAACGAAACTTTATTCATTTTCTAAGAATTAGAGAGCACTTTTGAGGCCTGTGAAGCGTAGGAAACACTATAAGGACCGATCATGATCAACGTTCTACCCTTGTTGTTATGTCTATGCTAATTTCATATTGGCTTTCTACTTGTGTTTTGATTATGAGTGGCTAGTCACCCTAGTCTGGGAGTTATGATGTAACTGTCCAATTGCATCATTTTCTTTGTTCTTAAGAGAATTCCTCAATGTTTTATGCTAATTAATTCTTTTTCTTATTTTAATTGTTTATTTAGGAACTGATTAATCCTATGCTTAATTGAATATATTGGGGTAATCATCTGGTATGTTTGATAGACCTAAGTAGAGAATGTTTTACATTAAATTGCATGATCAAACTTATTTGGTAATTTATGATAGTTTAATTAATCTTTAATTGATCATCCATGGATTTGATTATACCCTTTTACTTAAGTTAATATATCTATGATCATTGAAGTATTGATTTAAGGAAAAGAGCATCCTTTGACCTTGATCATAGGCTTTGGTTGACCTTGGGAATTGATATTTAACCATAGGAGGAATTTCATGAGAGCTAGAATTTGGGGAAAATTGGTACTAGTGAATCATAATCCCTAGTCGTTGTTAATATCACTTTAATCTCTTTTTCTCTATAGGTAATTTGTTTTTTCTTAAAATCAAAAACCATAAAAATACCTCAATCTTCTTTTAATTATCTCGCTTGTTTAGTTTAATAATCTTGACTATTTTGGGAATACAACTAATCTTTTGGGTTTAATATCCAAACTTTTAGTCTAATGTTACTACTGTGTAGGGTAGACTTTCCCTTGTGCGAGTACTATTTTTACGCATGAAGTTTCAGGCGTCCTTGCCAGGGACTAGGGCAAAAGAACCAAAAGGGTGTTTTTTTTTTTAAATATTTACCAATAAGGTGCATTTTCAAAAATATTTGTAAATCTGGTGCAGGAGGGTACCTATATTTACAAATCTGGTGCTGTGCAACATGCCTGGATCAGGCATGTTGCAGCAGCACCAGATTTGGTAGATAAGGCCCCCCCGCTCCGCAGGTCCTTCATATCTTGGCTTCCAGTGTTCTGTCTTTGCTAAACTGCCTACCATGCCTACCATTCGAGTGTATTTTCATTTTTTTCAGAGATTTTTGAAGTTGTTTTGAGTGACGAAAAGCCTGAGTTCAAGTGGTGATTCTGTTCGTGTTTGAGGGATGGTATGTGACAATGGTTTGCGGTTAAGGGTTTAGGGTTTGGTGGGCATGGTACGTGACGTTTGGGCCAGGGTTGGGTTAGGCTTAGGTTTCATGGTCATGTGACGATGGTTTGCAGTTAATGGTTTAGGTTTGGTAGGCATGGTATGTGACGTTTGGGCTAGGGTTGGGGTAGGGTTAGGTTTCATGGTCATGTGACGATGGTTTAGGGTTTGGTGGGCATGGTATGTGACATTTGGGCTAGGGTTGGGGTAGGGTTGGTTTCATGATTTTGGTTTCAACTTGGCAAACTGCTTCACCTTCTTCATCAACTCATGCTCATAGTCCTCAGAGTAACCCTTTAATCCCCGCAAACTGCTTTCTCACCTAGAAAAGATTCCACTATTCCTTCTAATAGGAACATACAGTTCCCTTCTGGCCATGGCTCATGCTGAATGAACTCACGATATGGCAATGACTACTATGCCTGCCCCATCAACGTAACCAACATCAACAGTAAATCATTAACCATTAACCTGAACCCCCTAAACCCTAAAAACATGAACCTCGACGTACATTGTTTCCACTTGTGCCAAGTCCATCATCATATACACAGATAAGAAGCAAACCACAACAAGAAAAAATCACGCTGACAGTGTTATTGAGGAATTAGGGACTTGACTGACCTCGGGAGTCGAATAAAGTCACGGGTTATCATTTGGCCCTGCGTTTCGAGCTATCATATGTCTAGTGTCATTTCTGACAACTTCGTGAACTAGACAAGGACAAAAACATAGACACAGCACCAATCACTCTATTGACTCTTCACTCTGCATTGAGAAGAAGCAAAACACAACACATT
>PYAF01000349.1:403105-417451 GCA_007407185.1 Glycine tomentella
TGTTCTTACTTCTCTTCAACTGCACCATTTCTGTTCAATTTTTTTCTGTTCCCGTTCTTACTTTCTAGTATTTATAATGTTCTTTATTGTTTATTTTTTTAATCTTTATAAATTCTGCGCTGTAATACCAATGGAGGAAGCGCGGCGAAGGACGCCGTGGTAAGGGTGTTGGGTTTAGGGATTGGTTGGGGTTTAGGGGTTGGGTATTCGGGTGAGGGGTTAGGGTTGTGTCGGCAGGCGTACATGGTGTTTGGGATTTAGGGCTTTGTGTTGAGTTTAGGGTTTGGTTGGGATGTAGGGTTTGGTTTAGGGTTTGTCTGGGGTTTAGGGTTTGGCTAGGGTCTTGGGTTTAAGGTTTAGGGATTGGTCGGGGTTTAGGGGTTGGGTATTCGGGTGAGGGGTTACGGTTGTGTCGGCACTAACAATTTAGTTCATTTAAGAGACTCGGGTGAGGGGTCACATTTATTTAATTGAAGATCCTTTTAGAGCAACATAATTCTTCAATAGGCTTGATAGAAGACTGATGAAGGTAGCTGAACAACAAATAACAACATATTAAGGCACATTGCTGCTCCAAATCCAAAAAAAAACTTGATCTTTTAGCATATGCCAACTGCAAGGAAGGTCTTCCCCCTTGGTGTCGGCAGGCGTACATGGTGTTTGGGGTTTAGGACGTCATTCAACACGCCCACCAACCGTAAACTATGCAACCAGAATCATGAAACCTAAGCCTAACCCAACCCTAGCCCAAACGTCACGTACCATGCCCACCAAACCCTAAACCCTTAACCGCAAACCATTGTCACATACCATCCCTCAAACGCGAACATAATCACCACTTGAACTCAGGCTTCTCGTCACTCAAAGCAACTTCAAAAATCTCTGAAAAAAATGAAAATACACTCGAATGGTAGGCATGGTAGGCAGTTTAGCAAAGACAGAACACTGGAAGCCAAGATATGAAGGACCTGCGGAGCGGGGGGGCCTTATCTACCAAATCTGGTGCTGCTGCAACATGCCTGGATCAGGCATGTTGCATAGCACCAGATTTGTAAATATAGGTACCCTCCTGCACCAGATTTGCAAATATTTTTGAAAACGCACCTTATCGGTAAATATTTTAAAAAAAAAAACACCCTTTTGGTTCTTTTGCCCAGGGACTAGTTGTAGAAATTCTTGAGTAGTTTTTGTTCATATAAATTATTTCATTATTTATTTAATTTTTTGTTATTTCTTTCCACTATATTTTTTTTATTTCTTGTTGCACTTGATCTTCTCCTCTGCGTTTTAGTGTATGCAAACTAGGTTCCAAATTCACCACTACAATACGAACCTAATATTAACAAGCTAATTCAAAAACTTTGTGCAGAACTCCGTGGAGAGAGAGAAAGAGAAATTGCAGGTGATCTGAGTTAGACCTTTGTGACCTACCTCACTCCTAGTACAATGGTCACATTTGACTTCAAGCATGGGTTCCTATAGATATTGGAGAACAACATGTTTAGTTGTGTTACCCATGTAGACCATATGCAACACCTGGGTGAAACAAAATAGTGTACCTATAGAATATGTTAGCATTATGCCTTTCCCTTTTCTCTCAATGGGAAGGCATGAGACTTGTTATGTTCACTACCAGAGAATGACATCACTATATGGAATCAGTGCACAAGTACATTCTTAAGGAGATATTTCTCTCCCATGAAGACAAATCAGTACATCAAGGACATTGGAATCTTTGTGTAGAGGGAGTAAAAGAGTTTACCTAAAGCTTGGGAGATATTGCAAAAGATGATCAGAAGCTGCCCACACAATGGTATTACTCAACAAAAACTAGTTCATATTTTCTATCATGGAGTGTCCTCACATAATAGGATGAGTTTGGATTTTTCTTATGGGGAAACCCTATGTTAAAGCCCATTGATGATACCATCAAAATCATTGAATACATGTGTTCTAACCCCTACAACAACTTAGGAGATAGGAGGATTATGAAGAGAGGCGTCAACTAGGAGACAAATGAATCCTAAACTAAGTTGGGAAATAAGATCATTGAAGATTGAAACATTCATGAGAGCTCAAACTCAAGTCCCCATTACTACACCACTATTCCCATCACGTGATAAATGTGGGATTATGCATGGACCAAGAGAATGCACTATTGATGACAAGCTAGTTGCAACCACGGATGAGATAACCTTTGTTTGTGGAGGACACAATTCTTATAATCATTACCTTAGTAATTTCAATCAAGAACAAGGCATCAAGCTGAGTCAGGGAATGTTTAGGTCTCAAACCATGCAAAATCTAGACAAAAGGAGAGACAACCCACTCTTTAAGAAACCATGCATTAACCAATATACAATCTTTCTTGTCACAAAGGCAGCCATGAACCTTTCCTTCACAGCCTGAACCAAATATTTAGAAGAAGGATGTATATGCTGTGATGACTAGAAGTAAGACGATTCAAGAAGACTCTTAGGAGAAGGAAGGTTCTTCTCCAAAAAGCTGCAGATGATGTCCTTGAAGACTAAGAACCTAAGAAAATTGAGATTCCTACGTATTGGAACTCGATATCAATGAAGGAAGGGAAATAAAAATAGGAGATACTGGCATCTCCTAAGGTAAGTATACATTTTCCTTAGAGAGTTAAGAATGACCAACGCGATGTGCTGTGGTAATCATCTGTGTATGTTTGATAGACCTAGGTAGTGAATGTTTTACACCAAATTGAGTGGTCAAACTGTTTGAGTAATCTTTGATAATTGAGCATCCCTTGATTTGGTTATATCTTTTGACTTAAATTAATATATTTATGATCATTGGAGTATTGATTTAATGCAAAGAGTATCCTTTGACCTTAACCATAGGCTTTGGTTGACCTTGAGAATCAGTAATTAACGGTGGGAGGCATTTCATGAAAGTTGGGATTGGGGCAAAGTTAGTACTAGGGAATCATAAATCTCTGATTGCTTTTAATATCACTTTAATCTCTCTTTTTTGATAATTAATTTGATTTCTCTTAAAATCAAAAACCAAAAAAACTTCAATCTTTTGTTAATTATCTTGACTATTTAGTTTAATAATCTTGACTATTTTGAGTATACAATTGATCCTTTGGGTTTGATATGCGAACTTTTAGTCTATTATTATTACTACATAGAGTACACTTGCCCTTGTGTGAGTACTATTTTTATGCATCAAATGGCAGGCTTTCACTAACTAATGATGATTCTATTTTTGTTTGGGTTGCCAAGTCATTCAAGTGAAATTACATCACAACTCAACACTACACCACAAGGTTTACATGCCTTACACAATCATGAGACAAAACTTCAGCTTTATCTACATAAATGAGGGTGGACCTCATCCCCCCACACCTTATGGTGTGAAAACTTCCCATTGACTATTGTCTTAGAAGCTCTAAAAAATTGTAGCATGATGCCCCCATGCTACTCTCTTCATTTTGCATTTCAGCATGACTGCATATTTGTGTCTGCTTGCTCAAATCTCAAGCACGTTGCTATCTTCGAAAAGAATCATAGTTGCATGGGTACTTGTGCCCAAGTCCCTATGAGCTATCACACAACATTACATGTCTTTCGAGACACACAATTCCCACTAGAATAAGGTTCTAGTCAACATTGGAACTCATGTCCGAGTCCCTGTAACCTCCACACAAAAGGTCTAACACATAATTTCATTACAGTTCCAAATTTTATTTCAACCAAGTCACACACAAATCATCACATGCAACAGATGCCTGAGTTCACACCTCTCGATCTCCAAGTAAAGCAACACATTCCACATTTATAATTGTCCGGGATTCACACTCCCTAGGTCTTCAATCATAAGAAAATAGATTGTATTTCATATCATCAAAATTAAAATCAACATACACCACTTAGACAAAATTAAAAATTCCACATAACAACACTTAGCCAAAATAGAAATTTAACATAACAAAGTAATCATGCATTAAAAACCTTAACTTTAAAAAACAGGATAGATTCAAGCCTCTGTAAAATTTGGCAAACAATTTTGTCAACATAAAATTTTTATATAGACTCAAACAAGAATTTATTATCTTTCTAACAAGGTAAACCAATTAATTAGCAAAAATCTACCAAAATACATAAAAATTCCATAACGCAGCAAGACAAAGAGTATTTTAGTTCTTACATAGTTCAAAGATTTGTAAATTTCTACCTCTTCCCAAAACCAATTTGACTTCTACTTTTTACAGTTTAAAACTAACATAACCCTATTTTCATTAGGGTAAAAAAGTCATTTTTTTGTTATTCCTAGTAAAATTTTATTACCAACATTTTTTCTAGACTTTACAAAATGTTTTTCCTCCAGCCACTTTGTTTTGCTTTGGCCTTTAGAATATGAAGATAAAATCCATAAATTTTCTTAATATACAGGGTTGAAAATAATTTTCTCCCTAGTTTAATAAAATGTAACATCATTTTCAAGTTGACATCCATAGAAGCCAAAAATTAAAGAAAACCACGCATTGCTAGATGCAACTTGCAAAACAAGATAATCACCTTGCATGTCACAGACAAGCCTCAAAACAACTTAATCGCTCTCAAAGTCTTAAACATGAAGTTGTTGCAAATATTGTCTAGAGTAAAACAAGAAAAATTTAATGAAAATCCAATAGGTAGATTTTATTATAGGCTCGAACCACCAAGATTGGTCCAAAGAACAAAGTCTTCTAGCCAGCCTCTCCCTTCTCGTAGTCCCAAATTTTGAAAATCAAAGAATGTTTAATCCTATTAGGAGTTTTTCCAAGGCACAACAAAGCAAAAAGAAGAGGACAAAACATGCATGCAACTGAAACATTCAAAGCTTTACAAAAATAGTTTGAGAAAAACCTAAAAACCCATTTTTTCCAACATGTAACCAATTAAGGTTCACTACACCATGATTGCCTCCTTCCAAAGGCAACAGTGGTTGAGTTTATAAAAAAGAACTCTCATTTACCAAGGTTCATTCCACATGAAAAAGAGAAAGAGAGGAGATGATAGTGCAAGCTTCTAAGCCTTGCAATGGCACACCAACAAGAATGGAAGAGTAGAATTTTTTACTTTTTCTTCCTATGGTGCTCTCGGTTTTGGGCTATGATAGGGGAGGAGAATGGTGGTTTTTGTGTTCTCTCAAGGTGGCTGAAAGCTGAGGTCAGAAGAGAGAATTTCAACTTGTTCTCCAAGTAGAAAGTGAGAGAAAAGAGTAAGTGTGTAAGAGTGTGATGTTGGGCATGGGGTTTGGAGTATAGGGGGTGGTTGATTGTTCAAGTGGATAAAGAGGGGATTGGGGAAGGGTTTTGCTTTGCATGGTCAGCCCCTTCCCCTCGTTGGTGAGTGGGGATTTTGTCATGATGACTAAATGGGGTTTGTACTGTAATTAATTTACACTGTACAACCTTGCACTCTGAAATTATTTTTTTCTCGCGACAAAAGTTATTTCTCTACTAACTTTAAGAATTAAATTTAAACAAATAATTTTTTTTATAAAACTTAATACTTGAGGTATTTTTGTATAATTAAATAAATCCTAATGATCAACCATATATTATTTCTCTCAAAAGAATTAAATCAACAACAAAACATCATAGGCAAAATAATTTGCGAGCAAATACTTATAGATAATTAATCACAAAGAAACCAATTATTTACAGACATTCCACTCACAGTAAAATAACTTAACACTTTGTTTTTTAATTAATTTACATGCATTCCACTCACAGTAAAATAACTAAACATCATAGACTGTACAGTCCACAGTCAATTCAATAAAAGATAAAGTTAATTAAAACGCACAACTAAAAGAATTAATCAGGGAGAAATATAAATGTGATATTGTAAACTCTTCAACTTGACCCCGTTATTAAGGACTACTCTTTTCCCTTATTCCATTCTTTTCTTTAATTACTCAATTCATTATTCAAGGAACAACTTTTCCTATTAAAACAATTAAATCCTAACTAACTCACTTAGGTGTCTACATACTGGGTCGAATTTTGGGGTGTTATAGATGTTATCAGTTGTAACCTCCATATTGATGAAGTTCATGGAGTAGTTGATAATCTGGCAGTTGACCCTGCTCTCCAAAGAACTGTTATGCCTCCACTTTTGCCTTTCCTATCTATTGAAAAAGAAAATTATATTGAATCATCTTTTCAACTCTTCAACCTTATTGTGATGGACTAAAGTTTCAAATATAAAAACACGATATCTGAATTGTGGCTCCAGACAAGGTTGTTAGGAACAGGATTTGCACGCAGGTTACCCAGGTCTAGACAGTTCTAATAAATTGAGAATAATCATGGCTCCTAACAGGCGTAGTGCTTGCTAATAAAAAATGACCATTGATAATCATCGGGTTGGTATGCTAGTATCCTCCATTTGATTATTTGAGTTTCATGTTTGACCTCCTTTTTTTTCTTTTTTTTTTTTATTTTATTTTGCTCTTTTTGATTTTCTTAGATGTTACAAAAGGAATGTTACAAAAATATAAGTAACATTTTTTGAATGTTACACAATTATCAATTAACTACATTTTTTTAATGTTGCTAAAGGAATAAATTAATAATATTATTTTAATTGTCATTATTAATGTTTAAAATGTTGTTAAAGTCATAAACATATTTTAAAATGTTTTTAATGATGTGATATAAATGTTTTTAAACCTATTTAACCACGTGTACTTTATTATACTGTATTTGCGAAAATGTTGTTAATGCATATGGTAAAAAAAAATTACATTTAACATTTTTTTAATGTTGCTAAAAATCAATAATGTTGCAATATGTGTGTGCATGGATGGACCAAGAGTATATGAAATGGGGGTCAAATATTTTTACAAAATTATTTAAGTATCTAATTTCTAATAAATAATTATTTAATAATTATAAGTTTAATAAAAATATTTATTATTAATTTATTTCTAAATCTAGAGATATGATTTACTGTTAGAAGAAGAAAATTAAACAAATATTAACTCAAAATCCTATTTTTCTTATACATTTTATTTATTTTTTTTATTATTTTTTCTCATATATATACTAAAGGATCCTAAGGGAGGGAGGCCAAGGCCCCTATTTGCCCTTGGATTTGTCCCTGAGTGTGCATGTGCAACAGAATTAACAAAAGTTTTTGCAACATACACTGCAAAAAAGGGTATTTACTATGATAGATATCCGTCGGTAATCCATAAAATCCATTGATAACTCAATATTTTTAGTGGATTTTCAATGAATAAAAATTTATCGATAAAATGATTGTAGGAAATTTAAACTAACAAAATTTTGTTATCAGTCAGTAACGAAAATATCTGTCAATATGTTATGTCGAAAATTACCAACAGTTTTTTCCATGGGTAATTTCCCACTAAATAATCCATCAAAAGTTTTCAAAAGGTGACACTAGCTGTGAGAGCATCTCCAACGGGAGTGCTTGTAGAGTTCCTTAAACTGAAGAAACCATTCCTTGGAAAGCTTCCGCGTTGGAGGTGGATGACGTGGAGGAATGTTCCTTATATAAGGAATCGGAACTTGTGAATAAAAAAATAATATCATCATCAACTACCCACAAAAAGAAGGAGGGAACCCAACCATATTGTGGTGCGGGAGACGGTGGTGGTTGACGGCCGAGGAGGCCGGCGCGCTTGGAGGAGGAGACCGGCGACAAGGACGACGCTCGTGATGGAGCAAGATGACGACGGCGACAAGGACGCTCCCGACGTTCTCATGCGACGACGACGTTGTTGAACGAGACCCTCCGTACACGGTGGAGAGGGTGAATCGCGTTTGGGGGAGAGAGGGGAGGGGAGGGTGGTGAGAGGAGTTGCCAGGTCGGCGACGGTGGAGAGGGTGCGGAGGAGGGAGGAGAGGGCGCCTCACAAGAGTTTTTTGTTTTTGTTTTTTCTGTTTGGGGAGAGGGGAGGGCGTGAGAGTTGAGAGAAAAGTGGGTGGAGGAGTGCTGAGTGGAGGTTTCTGGAAGGAAGGGAGAAGGACGCGTGGGTAAGTTTTGAGGGTGAAAAGTGTGGTAGTTTATGGTAGAAAAGTTAATAATTTATTTTAATAAATTGAAAAGAAAATCAAGTTTTCCAAATATGACCGTTTAAAGAAAGCAAAAATTAAACAAGTTGAAATAAAAATTTGAAAAGAAAGGCAACAGTCCCAAATATGACTATTTAAAGAAAAATAATAATAACTCCAATCAGATTTTAGTTTAATATATTTGAAAATATTTCGGAAATGAAAATAATAATAATTAAATTATGTAATTTTTTTTAGATCTAGATTTTTTTATATATTTTGCTGTTATTGTATTTAATTATTTATTATTATGTAAAATTTTATTTTATATTGTTACACATTTTATTTTATTTATTTTAATTTATATTTATGAAAATTGAAAAAATGTTAAGTTTTATTAAAAAAATATAAATATTTGGATTTGTTTGAGTTCCTTGTGATTTCTTGCATTGGAGCAAAATATTGAATGAGTTACTTAGCTGTGACATGGTACTATGGAGATCATAAAAAGTGACGCGAGGACCACAAAAAGTTGTTTAAGAAACCTAAATGGGTTTCTTGCATTGGAGATGCTCGTGATTCCATCCATCTTCTATTTTTCTCACCTAAGCCCTCTGACCCTAATCCTACGAGCAAGCTGAATGTCCTTGGCCATAATGGTAACTCTCTTGGTGTGAATGACGCAGAGGTTGGTGTCCTCAAAGATCCCAACGAGGTAGGCCTCCGCGACTTCTTGGAGAGCGAAGACAACGTTGCTCTGGAAACGGAGATCGGTCTTGAAGTCCTGAGCGATTTCCCTTACGAGCCTCTGGAAATGAAGCTTCCTTATGAGAAGCTCGGTGCACTTCTGGTACTTCTAGATCTCCCTCAGTGCCACCGTGCCTAGCCTGAAACGGTGCGCCTTCTTCACGCCGCGGTGGCAGGAGCGGGCTTGCGTGCTGCCTTCATGGCGAGTTGCTTCCTCAGAGCCTTTCCTCTGGTGGACTTCCTTGTAGTTTGCTTCGTAGGAGCCATTTAGAACACAAAGATTGCTTCATGTTGGAAGAAGAAGAATGATATGAACTGATATATATGGTGAGGGTGGATGTGTTGTGTGCATTGTGTGAGTGAGATGGAGTGCATGTATTTATATAAGGTGGAGATTGAGAGAAAAAGGTTGACTGAGAATTTTTGAAATGTTGTTTTGGTTTGCGAAATTTTGATTCAACCGCGGAAGTAGGACTGTTGATGGGGGATGGGAATCCATGGATGCGGTGTTCCTCGGTAGAAGCCATGGATTGCGATTCGTGACACTCACAAAGACACTAGTAGGAACAAGCCACGTCTTTCTTGGCACTTGTTGAAATTTTTTACTATTATTATTCTTGGATTCAATTTCTTTGTTAGAGCTTCTTTATAGTTGAGTTTTACGAAAGATAAAAATTATAAATTATTTTTATTAAAATAATAAATTATTTTTATTAAAAATAATAAATTAATGTGTCAATATTTTATTTATTTTTACAATTTTATATAAGTCATTTAATTTAAAGTATATGATTTACCTTTTTTCCTTTAAAATCTAGTAATAAAAATAAGAATAGACAAAATGAAGAAAAAAATTACTTATTCAAAGAAGTGGTAGAATAAGTAAAAAAAATGTTTTTAGTTATACATTGGAATATGTAATTAAGACTCTAGAGATGTTTCTTTTCTCTCGTTTAGACTCCTGCTATACATATATTATTTCTATAATTAGTGGGAAAAATTATTTTACATTCATCTCAAATTATTATTTTTTAATTTGTAAATTTGATGTAAACTTCATTTATGTTTATCATAGTTAATCCTTAGATCGAGAACCTTCATTAATTACATATAACTCAAACATTTCTGACAAAATATTTTTCTTCAGTAAAATTTGTCGATATTTCAATCATTTCGGACGAAATATATTTCGTCAAGAAAAATTCATTGGTAATACAAACATTTTCAACAGTAATAACAATTTCTCTTGTAATGATCGATACTCTCTAGCACATTTTTTGTTACCATTCTTAATCCTTTTAAATTGTCAAATATTTGTTTCCATTTACTAGGCGTTTATAAAGTGCAAGATTACTTTAATTATTATTTTGTTAATTATATCCTTACTTTTATCCAATCTTTAATTAATTTACACATACATTTATTTTGAAGTAGAATGAAAAAGGATATAATAGAAAACCTCAACCATTTTATTAAGATTAAGAAAATTTATTACATTTATTAGTTTATAGAGTATTAGCTGGGATTTATTGAAATCATAAAATTT
Source organism: Glycine tomentella (assembly GCA_007407185.1). Taxonomy (NCBI): domain Eukaryota; kingdom Viridiplantae; phylum Streptophyta; class Magnoliopsida; order Fabales; family Fabaceae; genus Glycine; species Glycine tomentella. Next base: position 413,443 of record PYAF01000349.1, read on the forward strand.
TGTGAATATAACTTTTCATCTAATGAGCTTTTGACTCATGATTTTATATTTTTTAATAAATTTTAATTAATAATAGTGCGTGTGTTAAAGTATATTTCCATTGTTCCAAAAATACTGACGTTCTAATTTTTCTTTTATGCCAAAATTATTGATATTTTACAATTTTAATTCCTTTGGTTTCCATATTTTAGAAAATCTACAATTTTGGTTCCCCGTATTTTAGAAATTCACAATTTTGGTTCCATAGAGAATTATACTCATTACCAATAACATATTTATAAAAAATTAAATATATATTTCATCTTATTTATCAAGAATGCTACACTTACAACCTATTTAAAAAAATCATTCAATAAATAACTAATCATATTTAAATTTTATATTAAAAAATATTTTAAACTTATTTCATTAATATCTTACACTCATTAAATGTTCTTTAATCTATATACTAACAATTTTGAAACCGATGGAGTATTACCATTAACCAGTAATCTTTCACATGTTCGACTCTTACGTAAAATATGTCTCTTAAAGGGTCATAACATGCACGTTAATTATATTTCCTGCAGCTGGTGGCGCACTATACTTCAAGCTAGTTGACTATTAATTAGGAGTCTCACATAACTCATAATGAGTAAATAATTCTTCATAACTGTAAGGTTTAATAATTATTAAGTCTTTGATTTTTTTACAGAATTTTTAATTAGGTCTCTAAATTAAAAATATATATAATAGAATAATTCTTTTTATTTTAATATTTTTTTTTGTAATTGAGCTCCTAGAATTAGTTTATGACTACTTGTAACTGTTAGGAAAATAATAATTTACGACGATTTTACTAATTATAATAGATACTCAATTACAAAAATTGTAGAAAATCATGAACTCAGTTACAAGTTTTTTTTTAATTTAGAAATCTAATTAAAAATTATCAAATAATTTAAATTTCGAGTGATTTATTAAACTTAACTCTAATGAGGGCTCTAGACGATTTTATTAAATATCGAGTGATTTAAATAATTTACGACGATTTTACTAATTATTAGAGAACATCGTTAGTTCGTTACTTAGCTACGAAGGGAAACTTGGCTTAGTTGGAAATGGAGAAATAGAAATAAATCCCACATTGGTTGCAAAAGAGAAAAGAATATATGATGCTTATAGTGCAAGGTCTAGGAACCTTATAATTAGGCCTGTTCGTCATTTTAACAGTTTGCCACAACATAACTAAGAAGCATAGAATAATTATATATGTTTATATCATATTATGTTGCAACTATAGTGAATTATAATGTATCACATGTTTTCATGCACTAACAACTTTACAGTCCAAAATAATAAAATGACAGTGTCCATCTCATAAAAATTATCATACGCATGGACACCCTACGTGTCAGCACCGTCACATTAAAGAGGTGCTTATTCAGCCTCCAAATGTCAACCCGGACACATGTGTCAGGGTCTCATGTCAACATCGCTACAGTAGCACAATCCTCTATAGGAGCACGAACATCAACAATATTATCTTCTCACTAATAGTATATCAAATATACTAGGATATTTAAATAGGTACAACAACCTTATCATATCATATCTCAACAAGTTATCTACTAATTGTTACATATCCACAAGTAACAATATATCAACAAGGTACACATTATCTTCTATTTAAAATATAGATAATTGTCTGCTATTATCTGTTATTCTTATCTTCTTAACATATTATCTATAATAATGGCCCAAGGCTTATACTTCACGCTATAAATACAACCATCCAAGTTCTCTCTACACATCTTGAATTACACTCCAAATTGACTACACACTTGTATCACATCTCATTCTCATCTATACTTGAATGCATTACTCAAGTCTTTCTTTCTATACATCTTAGGCTAAGTTCTCACACTTAGTCATTCTTTAACAATTGATGTACTTACTTAAGCGTCGGAGTGTTTTTCCTTTGTTTTGCAGGTCCCTCCTTTAAGCAAAGCTTACTCACTTCCTGATGACACAAGATTTGGAGTCCACCAAGGCCACATCTAGCCCACACGTGGAATTTTTAGATTTTGGTAAGAACATTTGGCGCCCACCGTGGGGCTTAGGTAAAACTTACCCTGCGGCCTCTTATCCCAATCACTTGACGGTACTCGTTCATGGTCAGCACACGTTCCAGTGTTAGACATGACACCCTAGTCGACGCGTCTAACCCCCCGCAAACTACCATGACGAATGCCGACACCATTCAGCAACTCCAGAATCACATGGCGGAGATGGAACGCAAATACCAGGAAGAAATCGAAAGGCTGAAAGCTGAACGCGATCAATACGAAGCCAGAGCGAGACATCCCGAGGGAGATGAACACTCCCCCATCACCGCGAAGAACAGACGCAAGGAGAATCACATCCTCGACATGTAGACCCTCTTCCTACTCGTAGTTCGACAGAAGGCTACTGAATGGAGAGGCGTAACACACGACGCAATCCTCTTGTTGATTGCATCAAAGAAGTTGACATCCCGTTCGGTTAGAAACCTCTGCACTTAGAGAGGTATGACAGCACCACCGACCCAGACGAACATCTTAATGTCTTTCTCTCACAGGCAAATCTCTACACCAACAATGACACCATATTGTGTCGCGTATTCCCTACATCTTTAAAGGGAGCCGCGTTAGCATGGTATGGTGACCTTCCCGAGCAGTCCATTGACAATTTCGACACCCTTGTCGAAAAATTCAGTGCACAATATGCTACCAGTCGAACTCATAAAATGACATCCGCTGCGCTAGTAACATTGCGCCAAGCCGATAACGAACCCCTCTATAGGTTCATGGAACGATTCTCGCATGTCACCTCTCAGATCAGAAATCTCAACCCTGAGGTAGCACTGCATTCCATGATGTTGGCCCTACGACCTGGTAAATTCGTGGATAGTCTATGCAAGAAACCTCCTTCTAGCATGGACGAAATACGCGAAAGAGCCAAATGTTATATTCGGATGGAAGAAATGTCAAAATTCTGTAATGAAGTCCGACAAGTTGGACAAAAACACGAAAAACATGAGGTATCCATCACAGTCGACCCCCGGAGGACTAGCAAGAAGCAAAAACTTCACAAGCCACAGCTTCTCCCTAAAGGACCCAGGTTTGAGAGATATATTCCCCTGACGTTCAATCAAGCTATGATCATGGATGAAGCCTTCAACACAGAGGTACAAGTGACATTGCCATTTCCCTCTAAGCAAGGGGAAACCCCAACAAGTACTGTCGTTACCATCGCTACTGGCCATAATACCGAGGACTGCGTCGCATTAAAGGATAAGATTGAAGAACTCATCTGAGCTGGGCACTTATCACGATTTGTGAAAAGACCTGATAATACTCCACCAACGCGGAGGTAAGAGGAGCACCAAGAGGATTGCTTTAGAAACAATGATAAACGTAGAGATGGTGCAGAAGACCGAGGGAGGCAAAGACAACCGCAACCTAGACACGAGCGTCAACTCTCTCGCCAACCAGAAGAGGAGCCCGTTCAACACATCCGTGGTGTGATTCACACTATTGCAGGTGGCTTCTCATATGGAGGGACGTCAAGTCAGTCTAGCAAAAGACACTTGCACTCCATTCGGGATATTGACATAAATTCTATCAATGTAATACCTTGAATTTTAATCACGTGTTTAAGCTTAGATTAAGCATGAATCTAAGTTTATGGGTTAAGGAAATATGATCATGTTTTAGAATCCTTTGAAAGATGCTTAAAAATGCAAGTTTTAGGGTTTTCTGGCCTGCGGCGTGACCCACGTGAAGTGCAGCGCGACCCGCGCCATATGTATAAACATACCAATGCTGTCTGCCATCCCAAGTGGGTAGCGTGGATGTCCAAGTGGGTAGCGTGGATGTTCAAGTGGGTAGCGTGGGAACGGCGCGAGTAGCGTGGGAAGTGCCCTAGAAAATCATGTTTTCCTCTGGAGCTCCACGCGAGTAGCGTGGATGTTCAAGTGGGTAGCGTG
>PYAF01000349.1:417551-444277 GCA_007407185.1 Glycine tomentella
CCCTGAGGGGATATTTGTACAGTTTTGTATTGTACCGAGGAACCTTGATGTATATTCACCATATTATAGTGTACAGTGCTATACAGATGACATGTGATGATGTCACTTTTAGTATTTGCTTCCAAACTGCTTAAACTCTGATTGATTATCTATTTGATTGTGGTATATGTTTGGTAATGACCCTGATTAGAAAATTGGGGCGTTACAATCAACGTTCCCCCAATGCGGAGTTTACCTCCCATCACATTCACTGATGCTGATTTTGAGGGAATTAACCCTATCCACCAAGATGATCCCATGGTTGTTTCCCTCATCATTGCCAATTTCATGGTGACAAAGGTGCTCATTTGTCAAGGTAGCTTGACTGATGTCTTATACCTAAAGACCTTTCAGAAGCTAGAAATTTCATCAACATCTATACAGCCTTGCTCAGAACCCCTCCTTGGCTTCGCAGGAGAACGGGTTGATACTGTGGCATATGTCGACCTAATGACCACCTTTGGTCAAGGTTTACTATCCAGGAGTTTCACGATTAGATACAACATTGTGGATGCCGACACATCGTACCTGGTCTTGATTAGTAGAAAGACTCTTAACTAACCGGGAGCTATTGTCTCTACGCCTCATCTAAAGATGAAGTTCCCTACCATGACAGGGGAGATTGTCATTGTGAAAGCAGACCAAAAATAGGCCAAACAATGTTATGTTGAAAGTCTAAAAGTGTTACCATATCCTCCTAACAGGAGATTAGACAGACATGACACCACTTCGGGGGGCACCACCCGGGTCATGAATATAGACAGGGAGTATATTCCCTGTACACCGATGGTTTACCTTACAAATCATCATGGTGAAACCTTCGATGTGGATCCGTGTGATGATAATATCAACAAAGGACCAAAACCGATTGAAGAACTAGTTAAGCTACAACTCGGACCCAAACCTGGACAATGTATGTAGCTTAGCAAGGAGCTCGCCAGTCATGAGTACATGCATCTAGCTGACGTACTTCGCAAATACGCATCTCTGTTTGCTTGGCAACCATCTGACATGCCCGGCATTGACCCTAATGTCATATGCCACAAGCTGGCGATATGTCCACAAGCCAAACCTATAGCACAGAAAAAACGGAACATGGGAGATGAACGACGAAAGGCGGTCAAAGAAGAAGTAGACAAACTTCTCAAAGCCAACTTCATTAGAGAAGTCAGGTATTCCACCTGGCTCGCCAATGTTGTCATGGTCAAAAAAGCCAGTGGCAAATGGCGCATGTGCGCAGATTTTACAGACCTCAACAAGGCATGTTCCAAGGGACGCATATCCATTACCCAACATTAACAGACTTGTCGATGGGGCGTCAGGATTTCACATCTTGAGTTTCCTAGATGCATATTTTGGTTACAATCAAATCAGAATGCACACCCCAGATGAAGAAAAAATAGCCTTCATCACTGATGATGCCAATTACTGTTACAGGGTCATGCCCTTTGGTCTAAAAAATGTTGGGCCACATACCAACGACTAATGGATTGCGTTTTTGGAAAGCAGATCAGACGCAATGTCGAGGTCTATGTGGACGACATGGTTGTTAAATCTCAGAGTGTAGCTCAACATGTGGCAGATCTAGAAGAAGTATTTGAAGAGGTTTGGAAGTATGACATGCGTCTCAACCTCGAGAAGTGCACGTTCGGGGTAGGCAGAGGCAAGTTCCTCGGCTTCATGATCACACACCAGTGTATTGAAGCCAATTCGTACAAATGCTCAGCCATATTACAGATGCATAGCCCGGTTAATGTTAATGAAGTTCAAAAGATGAACGGAAGATTAGCTGCATTATCCAGATTCCTTTCGAAACTTGCCGAAAAAGAAAAGCCATTTTACAAGCTACTCACCAAGACAACACCATTCCTTTGGGATGACACCTGCGAGCAAGCTTTTGAGGCATTCAAGAAAATAATTGCTGCACCACCTGTCTTGAGTCGACCTCGACAGAATGCACCATTGCTCTTATAACTCTCGGTAGCAGATGAAGTCGTCAGCTCGGCACTCGTCCAAGAAGAAGGAAAGCACCAACTCCCTATCTACTTCACTAGTCGGATGCTACATGACGCCAAGAAGCACTATCAAATGATTGAAAAGATAGCCTTGGCACTAATCACCTCAGCCAGACGCCTTAGGCCTTATTTCCAAAGTCACCAAGTGATAGTTAAGACTAACTATTGTATCAAACAGGTACTGAGGAAACCAGAATTGGCAGGTCGAATGGTGGCTTGGTCAGTCGAACTGTTAGAATTTGACATTCGATATGAACCACGTGGTCCCGTGAAGGCACAGTTCATGGAAGAATTCCTGGAGGAATTCGCTGAAAAAGATGAATCCACCCCAGACTGGTGGAACCTTTATGTGGACAAAGCATCTAGCGTACAAGGAAGCAAAGTTGGCATTATACTCGAAGCACTTGACAACATCTCTCTGGAACAAGCTCTTAAGCTTAACTTCAAGACCTCCAACAACCAAGCCGAGTACGAGGCACTCATAGCGGCACTCAAACTTGTTAAGGAAGTTGGGGCTCGTTATTTGAGATGCTACTCTGACTCACAGCTCGTCCAGAGACAGATAGCAGAGAAATTTCAAACTAAAGAAGCCCTACTTCTCCAATATTATCATCTAGCCAAAACACTTATTGACAGCTTTGAGTGTTTTGAGATGTATCACATACCTCGGGAAAGTATTACTAGGGCCGACTTGCTATCTAAGTTGGCCAGTACCAAAAAGACCGGGCACGTCAAGACAATCATCCAAGAAACACTCCAAAAACCCACCATTGATGCCCCAATGGAAGTGGCTGTTGAATCGGAGGAACCCACTTGGATGACCCCTTACAGAGATTTTCTTGAAAAGGGAACACTTCCGACAGATGAAAATGAGGCCTGATGTCTAAAGTGGAAAGCCAGCTACTACGTCATCATTGACGATGAGTTATTCAAAAGAGGGTTGACAACACCTTTACTCAAATGCCTGGACAACTCACAGGCAGATTATGTTCTGAGAGAACTTCATGAAGGGATCTGTGGACTCCATGTTGGATAGGGGGAGCTTCATGAAGAATGGAAAGACTTTGATTCAAGGTTGGTTTTGAGCTTTCAACATGCTTGGATGCCTTGAAGTTGTAATTGATTCAAGTGTAAGAGAAAGGTTAATCTGGTGATCCATGATTTGCATTCATTCATTCATTCATTCATTTAACTAAATGGTTTTCAAATAGAATAACAAAGTTTTTATAGTTTGGTTAAGGTTTTAATCTAAGTGAAAGGTTTCTGGAAAAATGCTATTTTCATTGATTTAACTGATTACTTAAGGTTATAATCGATCAATATGTTTTTTCTTCAATTTGGAAAATCTTTTATGAACATTGTAATCGATTACCCATCAGAATAATCGATTATTTGATCCTTGTTTAAAATAAAACTTCTTTGTTAATGAATTTAATCGATTACTTAAGGATTGTAATCGATTACATAATTAATCATGTTTTTAAGCCTTGCTGTGATAGTCGATTACCACACATTGTAATCGATTACTTAGGCTATTTGAGAAAAAGTCACTTTGTTGTCTTAATCGATTACCAAAGTTTGTAATCAATTACATGTTCACTTTAAAAATATATGTTTTCTACTTTAATCGATTACCAAATATTGTAATCGATTACACAGTACAAATTGTAAAACTAAGACTTTCTATTTGAATCGATTACTGCTCGGGATAATCGATGATTTTGCTCGTTAAAAAAACCCAGAAACATTCTTGAACGGTTTAATGAATTACATAGTTATTTTAATCGATTACATAAGAATAATAACCTATTATTAGACGCGTTTAATCGATTACAGTTAGTTAAAAATTCTGTTATAAATAGGATTGAAGGCTGAGCTTATTTCACAACTTGATCATTCGTATTTCTGAGTATACACAAGCCTTTTAAGCAGTTCCTAAGTAATTTTCTCAGTGTTTTTACTTCTTGCTTCATTCAAAACATCAATGGGTCTTTGAATGATTCTTGAGCAAGATTCTTTTCAAGATTAAGGAGAAGTATGTTCTGAGTTTGATTTCTTCTCAACCTGATTTGGTAATTCATGTGCATTCATTCATTGGATCATCAGGTTATCTCTCTCCTTAACTCTTGTGTGTAAATTTCATTTTGAATTTATGTGTAAGATTGCTATTGTAAAGTGGGTTCTTGCTTGTATCTAGAGAAAGGTTCTCTAATGTAAAGAACAGAGTAGTGTTCTCTGGTTCTTTGTCTCTTAGAATCTAATAGTGTTTTAGATTTCTATTCTTTATCTAGTGTTGATAAAGGGGATATGTTGTGATTACATGTAAGAACAGAAATTTTATAATAGTGGAACTCTAATCTAGTGTTGATTAGAAGAAACTGGATGTAGCTTCAAGTTGTGAAGTGAACCAGTATAAATTGCTTGTGTCTTTGATTCTATATCTCTATTCTCATCTTATTCATTGATCTTTGATTCATATTCATTGTTCAACAAGTTAAGTTTTGATATATTGAATTCTTGGGCTGCGACATTTGATTGGGTAAATTGATTTCTTGGTTTTGAAAGTGATAAAGATCTTGAAACTCTTATTTGAAAAAGTTTTTAAAATACCAAGGTTTTAACCAATTCACCCCCCTCTTGATTATTGTGAAGTATTCCTATTATTTTCAATTGGCATCAAGAGCTGGTTCTTGAGAGTTATTCAAAATCACTGGTTTTTCTTCAAAAAGAAAAATGGATACCTCACAAATAACCTTCAAAGAGGGTGCTTCTCTAAACAGACCTCCTATGTTTGAAGAGGAGCACTTCAGTTTTTGGAAAAATAGAATGAAAATCTTTATTCAATCAAATGACCAAGGTGCTTGGAATGCTACAGAAAAAGGGTCTTTTTATTCCAAAGAAAACTGTTGCCAATGAAGTGATTCCCAAAGAATGGGATGAGATGACAGATGCTGAACAAAAGGTTGTCCAGTATGATTTTAAACCTAAAAATATGATCCCCTCTGCACTTTCTTCTGATGAATTTTTTAGAGCAGTAAGATGCACAAGTGCAAAAGAAATGTGGGAGATACTGGAGATTACTCATGAAGGAACTGATGAAGTTAGAAGATCAAGAAAGTATGCATTGATCCATGAGTATGAGATGTTCAAGATGAACACCAATGAAAGCATTTCTCAGCTGCAGACAATATTCACTCATATTGTCAATCATCTATTGGGTCTTGGGAAGATCTTTGATACTGAAGAATTAAACATCAAGATCTTGAAGTGTCTAACAAGGCCTTGACAACCAAAGGTGACAGCAATCAAGAAATCCAAAGATCTATCAAAGATGTCCATGGTTGCACTATTTGGTAAGCTACTTGAATATAAGCTTGAAATGTCTCAACTAAATTGTGCTGAAGATGTAGAAAAGAAAAATAAAAGCATTGCACTAAAAGCTGCAACTTCAAAAGCTGAAAAAGAGGAAGAAAGGAAACATTAGAGATAGCTTCAGAACAAAGATAAAAAATGTTCTCTATGTTGAAGGATTGAAGCATAATCTCTTAAGCATAAGCCAACTCTGTGATAAAGGATTCAAAGTCTCATTCAATGAGAATTGTTGCATGATTTGTGATGGACAAAGTGGTGAAGTGATTAATATAGGTAAAAGGAAAGGTAACATTTACTTACTTTCAATTGATTATGCATTCTTTCCCAACACTTCTTGTCTAATAAGCAAGATTGATGAACCTTGGCTATGACATAGAAGGGCAAGTCACATTAACATGCATCATATGAACAAGCTAATTAGAAAGGATTTAGTAATTGGTTTACCCAAACTCAAGTTTAAAAAGGACAAACTTTGTGATGCTTGTCAAAAGGGGAAACAAACTAAAAGTTCTTTTCAAAGTAAAAACATTGTTTCCACTTCTAGACCGCTTGAATTACTACACATTGATTTGTTTGGTCCTTCTAGAACTATGATTTTAGGTCGCAATTATTATGGGCTTGTCATTGTAGATGATTACTCTAGATTCACTTGGACTCTGTTTTTGAAATCCAAAAGTGATGCTTTCCTTGCTTTTAGAAAAATGGCCAAGCTTGCACAAAATGAAAAGGGTAGCAAAATTATCTCAATAAGAAGTGATCATGGTGGAGAATTCCAAAATGAACATTTTGAAAAATTCTGTGAAGAAAATGGACTTAACCACAATTTTTCAGCTCCAAGAACATGTCAACAAAATGGTGTTGTGGAGAGGAAAAACAGATTTCTTGAACAAGGAGATAGAACTCTTCTTAATGAGACAAATTTGCAAAAATATTTTTGGGTTGATGTTGTAAGTACAGTATGCTACACTTTGAATAGATTACTTATAAGGCCTATTTTAAAGAAAACTCCTTATGAGCAATACAAAGGTAGAAAACCTAACATTTCTCATTTGAGAGCTTTTGGCTGGAAGTGTTTTGTATTAAACAATGGGAAAAAATCACTTGGAAAATTTGATGCTAAGGTTGATGAAGCAATTGTCCTTGGATATTCATTACATAGTAATTTATGATGAGTCTAATCCCTCTAAAGAGGAAAAGAAGTGTGATGTAGATGCAGGTCCTATATAAGAATTTATTCAGCTTAATGATTCCATAATTAAAGAGAAAGAAGAACCAAGTGCTGAAATAAAACCATCAACTCATGTTCAAGAGCCTAAAGATTGGAGAACAACAAGAGATCTCGCACTTGACAACATCATAGGTGAAGTTTCAAAGGGAGTATCTACTAGATCTTCATTAAGAAATCTATGTTGTAATATGGTTTTTGTTTCTCAAATTGAACCTAAGAATATTGATCAAGCCTTACATGATGAACATTGGATGCATGCCATGCATGATGAGTTAAATCAGTTTAAGAGAAATGAAGTTTGGGAACTTGTTCCTAGACCATCCTCTCTAAACCTATTGGCACAAAATGGGTTCTTAGAAATAAACTTGATGAAAGTGGAATCATAGTTAGAAATAAAGCTAGATTGATTGCTAAAGGTTACAACCAAGAAGAAGGCATAGACTATGAGGAAACTTATGCTCCAGTTGCAAGATTGGAAGCCATCAGGTTATTGCTTGCATTTGCATGGATTTTAAACTCTTTCAAATGAATGTCAAAAGTGCCTTTTTAAATGGATATATTGAGGAGGATATATATGTTGAACAACCTCCTGGTTTTACTGATTTTAAACATCCAAACTATCTTTTTAAACTTAAAAAGGCCCTTTATGGTTTAAAGCAAGCTCCTAGATCTTGGTATGAAAGACTAAGCAAGTTTCTGCTTGAACAATCTTTTACAAGGGGCCATGTTGACAAAACCTTGTTCATCAAAAGGCATAAGAATGATATCTTATTGGTTCAAGTATATGTTGATGATATAATCTTTGGTTCAACTAACCATGTGCTTTGCAAGGAATTTTCTGCAGCTATGCAAAAAGAATTTGAAATGTCAATGATGGGAGAATTAACATTCTTTCTTGGACTTCAAGTGAAGCAAATGAAGACTGGAACTTTTCTCAATCAATACAAATATTGCCTTGAAGTAATTAAAATGTTTGAAATGGAGAAAAGTAAAGATGCCACAACTCCAATGGCAACTGCAACCTATCTTGATTTTGATGAAAGTGGAAAGAAGGTTGATGAGTCAAAATTTAGAGGAATGATTGGATCATTGTTATATTCGACAACTAGTAGACCAGATATAATACTTAGTGTTTGCTTGTGTGCAAGATATCAAGTAAATCTCAAAGAGTCTCACCTAATAGCAGTCAAAAGAATCCTCAAATATCTCAAGACTACACCAAAAGTTGGTCTTTGGTATCCCAAAGGTGCATCAATCAATATTATTGGGTATTCTAATTCTGACTTTGCAGGATGCAAGTTAGATAGAGAAAGCACTAGTGGCACTTGTCATCTACTTGGAAGTTCATTGATCTCATGGCATTGCAAGAAACAATCTTGTGTTGCTTTGTCAACTGCTGAAGCTGAATATATCTCAGCTGGAAGTTGTTGTGCACAAAGCCTATGGTTGAAGCAACAATTACAAGATTTTGGAGTTAAACTGAAAGAAATACCTTTGCTATGTGACAACACAAGTGCTATTAACATCTCAAAGAATCCAATAATGCACTCAAGGACCAAGCACATTGAGATAAGGCATCAATTTCTCAGAGACCATGTCCAAAGAGGTAATATCAAAATTGATTTCATTGACACTAATAATCAATTGGCTGATATCTTTACTAAACCATTGGCTAGAGATAGATTCTATGCTCTTAGAAACATGCTAGGAATCTTGGATGAATCTAATCTCTCTTAGCTTGAATGCTTTGATACCATGTTGATTGCCTTTTCAAGTGAAATGCTTTAAATATTGAATCCTTCATCACAAAAACTTAGAAATTTCATGTCATGCTGCATAAATTCTATTATTTCTGATAAATGCTCTGTAATAATTGATTAAGTGTCAAATTAATCGATTAAAATCATTAAAATCCTCATTCAGAGTGAAAATTGAGCTTATGTAATCGATTACACTACCATTATAATTGATTATTTGTCCTTTCTAAAAAATTGGTCTTTTCTGTGATAATCGATCACTCATCGGATTAATCGATTACAATGACCAAAATTTATTTTTCAATGTAAACGTTCACTGGAATAATCGATTACAGTGAATGGTAATCGATTAAAATGTTGAAAATCAAACTTTTTCAAAAATCAATAACTTCTGGAATAATCGATTACATGTCGGGTTAATCGATTACACAAGCTAAATTGTGTTTCTGAAAATCAAAATTCTCTGTGATAATCGATTAAAATAAGAAATAATCGATTACACATTGTCTTCTACCTCTGAAGGCTTATGAAATAATCGATTACGTGACGGATTAATCGATTAATGTGTGTGCTGTTAGTGTTTCTGCATATAAAATAATCGATTACACATGGATTATAATCGATTATTTGAGGAGTTATTACAAAATCTGACAGATTCTCTTAGAAGTTGAAACTGTCCAACTTCCACCTAATTCAAATTTAAATTCTCTGCAGTGATTTAATTCGTTCCAACAGCTATTTTATTCAAATTTCAAAAGCTTGGACTTCTATAAATTGAACCTTTGTTCCATGGCAAAATCACACCTATCTCTATTCTCTCTCTCTAAACCTCTATTTTTTTATGTGCTTAGAATCCCTGTTTAGAATGTCTACTTCTAAGAGAGCCAGAAACCCTAAGAGAAAGGTTGGAGAATCTTCAAAACCCCCTCCTCCAAATAGGCTAAACCTTTGGTTCACAAATGAGAAGGATCGTATGACCTATCTCCTGTTTAATGCAACCAAACAAGTATGTTCTCCTAAATACTTAGAGCTTGATTAGGGAAGGCTTTCAATTACCTGCCTTCATAGAAACCAAGGTCTTAGGAAATTTGTTGAGTTAAAGGGTACCTTTTACCCTGAATTTGTCAAGGTGTTCTACACCTGTGCCAAGCGATCCATGGATGGGATACTGAGATCCCAAGTCAATGGAGTGCCCTTGGAAATAACCCATGAGGTATGGGAGTTAGTTGTTGGTATCTCCTTTGAAGGAGAAAGAAAATTTGATGAAAATCTTGAGGGCTACAATAGGGTTGACACCTATAGAGAAATGTTAAGTGATCCCAACATGAGATTGAAAACTAGGCTAGGTACTGGACCTATGACCCATGAGAATAGGCTTTTGCACTATATTATCACCCATATCCTCACACCTAGAGCCACAAACCATGCCCAAGCAACTGATGAAGACCTACAACTAGTGTATGGTCTGAAGAATTCAATTAAGATGAATTGGATTCTTATCCTTGAGGAGATCATGTTAAAATCCAAAAGGCTTGTCAACTACCCATTTCCTTATGTTGTGCTTGTGTCCAGATTCATACACTACTTTCATATTGATGTGTCAAATGAAGTAGTGGACCACACTAACTCAAGCAACAGCCTCATCAAGGACAAACATCCCAACAAGCTTGGTATGGTGAAAACACCACAAGGATGGCAGATGGCTGGTCCACAACCAGTGCCTGAACATCCTGCTGCTGCTGATGTTTAAGAAGATGTTGCAGAAGATGAAGAAGATGTTGGTCAACCCATCTACACTCAGTTCGAGTCACTTATGCTTCAGAAATTGGATGGCCTTATCACTATGCATCATGATTTTAGGGCTGAAACAAGTTCAGCTTTAGAAGACACTAAGGCTAGGCTAGATGATATTGAAGCAACTCTTATGTTTGATGAGTCTGAGTCATTTTAAACTTTGTATTTTTCTGTTTCTTATGTTTTTCTGTTTTCATGTTTTTTATTTTCATTTTTTTTGGCATTGTAATGGTTCCCTCAACTATTAATACACCCATTTATGTTTCTCCTATTCATTATCCGTTGTGATTTACATGTTTTTGACTTTGATAAGCCAAATAGGGGGAGAAATTGATTGATTTGGTCATGCTTTGCAGTATACTCTGTTCTACCCTATTTTTTTGCACATTTTTTTGCCCAAATCTTAAACTGAATGGATTGTCAAATTAAGGGGAGCTAAGTGTTAAAAATTAATCAATTAAGTAAAATATAAATGTAAATGAATGCTGGATCAATCAACAGATGCTTTAACACTTGCTCTTGGCAAATAGTTGAAATTGTTTTCAGGTTTGCAAAGTTCAAGTTTTTCAAAATTTGGTTCCCTCAATTAACTTCAAGTCCAACACTTAATCAATCAAGAATTTGGCATGTTCAAAGCCAAAAAGGAGGAGATTGTTGGATAGGGGGAGCTTCATGAAGAATGGAAAGACTTTGATTCAAGATTGGTATTGAGCTTTTAACATGCTTGGATGCCTTGAAGTTGTAATTGATTCAAGTGTAAGAGAAAGGTTAATCTGGTGATCCATGATTTGCATTCATTCATTCATTCATTTAACTAAATGGTTTTCAAATAAAATAACAAAGTTTTTATAATTTGGTTAAGGTTTTAATCTAAGTGAAAGGTTTTTGGAAAAATGCTATTTTCACTGATTTAATCGATTACTTTAGGTTATAATCGATTAATATGTTCTTTGTTCAATCTGGAAAATCTTTTATGAACATTGTAATCGATTACCCATCAGAATAATTGATTATTTGATCCTTGTTTAAAACAAAATTGCTTTGTTAATGAATTTAATTGATTACTTAAGGATTGTAATCGATTACATAATTAATCACGTTTTAAAGTCTTGTTGTGATAGTCGATTACCACACATTGTAATTGATTACTTAGGCTATTTGAGAAAAAATCACTTTGCTATCTTAATCGATTACCAAAGATTGTAATCGATTACATGTTCACTTTGAAAATATATGTTTTCTACTTTAATCGATTACCAAATATTGTAATTGATTACACAGTACAAATTGTAAAACTAAGACTTTCTGTTTTAATCGATTACTGCTCGGGATAATCGATTATTTTGCTCGTTAGAAAAACCCAGAAACATTCTTGAACGGTTTAATCGATTACATAGTTATTTTAATCGATTACATAAGAATAATAATCGATTATTAGACACGTTTAATCGATTACAGTTAGTTACAAATTCTGTTATAAATAGGATTGAAGGTTGAGCTTATTTCACAACTTGATCATTCATATTTCTGAGTATACACAAGCCTCTTAAGCAATTCCTAAGTGATTTTCTGAGTGTTTTTACTTCTTACTTCATTCAAAACATCAATGGGTCTTTGAATGATTCTTGAGCAAGATTCTTTTCAAGATTAAGGAGAAGTATGTTCTGAGTTTAATTTCTTCTCAACCTGATTTGGTAATTCATGTGCATTCATTCATTGGATCATCAGGTTATCTCTCTCCTTAATTCTTGTGTGTAAATTTCATTTTGAATTTATGTGTAAGATTGCTATTGTAAAGTGGATTCTTGCTTGTATCTAGAGAAGGGTTCTCTAATGTAAAGAACAGAGTAGTGTTCTCTGGTTCTTTGTCTCTTAGAAACTAATAGTATTTTAGATTTCTATTCTTTATCTTGGGTTGATAAAGGGGAGATGCTGGGATTACATGTAAGAACAGAAATGTTATAATAGTGGAACTCTAATCTAGTGTTGATTAGAAGAAACTGGATGTAGCTTCAAGCTGTGAAATGAACCAGTATAAATTGTTTGTGTCTTTGATTCTGTATCTCTATTCTCATGTTATTCATTGATCTTTGATTCTTTGATTCATATTCATTATTCAACAAGTTAAGTTTTGTTCTATTGAATTCTTGGGCTGAGACATTTGATTGGGTAAATTGATTTCTTGGTTTTGAAAGTGATAGAGATCCTGAAACTCTGATTTGAAAAGGTTTTTAAAATACCAAGGTTTTAACCAATTCACCCCCCATCTTGGTTATTGTGAAGTATTCCTATTATTTTCACTCCATACAGGAGGACAATCCTTAGCCACTAAGGTAGTAAGAGCAGGATACTACTAGCCAACACTCAGGATGGACGCCTTTCAGTTCACACGGAGGTGTAACAGATGTCAAGAGTTTGCGGATATCCCACGGATTCCCCCTGACAACCTACACACCATCTACTCTCTGTGGCCCTTCGCTATGTAGGGCATGGACATCTTGGGACCATTCCTTAGAGCTCCCGGGATGGTCAAGTTCTTGTTGGTAGTAATCGACTACTTCACCAAGTGGATTGAGGCAAAGCCACTAAGAGAAATTACA
Source organism: Glycine tomentella (assembly GCA_007407185.1). Taxonomy (NCBI): domain Eukaryota; kingdom Viridiplantae; phylum Streptophyta; class Magnoliopsida; order Fabales; family Fabaceae; genus Glycine; species Glycine tomentella. The sequence continues at coordinate 430,357 of PYAF01000349.1, forward strand.
GCCAGTGAGGTTGAAACCTTCACCTGGAAACATCTCATATGCAGATACGGTCTACTCTATGCTATCATTACTGACAATGGTACACAGTTCAAGGCACAGAGCTATGAAGACTTCCTCACACGGCTAGGTATCAAACACCTAGTCACCTCTGTTGAACACCCCCAGACCAACGGTCAGGTGGAAGCAGCAACCAGAGTCATTCTTCGAGCCCTTCACACTAGACATGACAAGTCCAAAGGTCTCTGGAGGGAGGAACTACCCAGCATATTCTAGGCATATCACTGTACACCTCAAAGTACTATAAAGGAAACTCCTTTTTGCCTGACATATGGCAACGATGCCATGATCCCTGTCGAGCTGGGGGAACCTTCAACTAGAAGGATGCTTTTTCAGGAATAGTGCAATGAGGACAACATAAGGGTTGAGCTGGAAACCAGTGAAGAACTTCGAGATATAGCCAGAATTAAGGAAGAAGTAGCCAAACTCCGCATGACAAAAAGATATAACTACAAAGTTCAACCTCGAACTTTTCAGCCAGGCGACCTAGTCTGGCGCGTCCGGGGTGAAGCTCGAAAGGATTCCCGTGCAGGCAAACTTGGACCAAACTGGGAAGGCCCGTTCAGAGTTGTCACTAGCCTAGGCAACGACGCCTACAAATTGCAGGAACTCAGTGGTAAAGACATTCCAAGAACTTGGAATGCTACTCATCTGAAGTTCTACTTCAGCTAAGGAGATCAAGGCCTGATGGTGTACTCTCTGTCCTATTCAAGTCCTTTTTTCCCACTAGGTTTTCACTTAAAAGGTTTTAACGAGGCCTATCTGAGGAATAAACAGAGGGAATATGTACATTAAATTCTATATTAATAAAACATATACCTCTTATTTTATTTACGTCAATATTTCAGGATTTTGACTATGATTCAGGAAGTATCGCCTAATTATTCTCCCAGGTCCAGTTTCGAAAACCCAAGACCACGTCTTGGTACTTGTCAAGGTCCGTCCATGAAAAGTCTTACTAAAATCCAGGGCGGACGCATCCTGGTACTCTCCAAAGGTTCATAACACCCTAGGGCTCCCCTAGGAAAACCTCCAATAAAATCCAAGGTCCGCCTTGGTCCGGGGTCCGTCCTCGGAAGAAGACCCAAGGTCCACCACTGGAAGAAGGTCCGTAAATTCGATCTTCCGATTAACCTTGTAAAATCCAAGGTCCGCCTTGGTCCGAGGTCGCCTCAGTGTACAGTCAATAATCCCAGCCTCTTGGTTGACTACACAAAATTCCAGGGATTTGTCGGTGGTCCGGGGTGGAAATCAACCCTTGAAAGAAGACTTAAGGCCAGTCCTTGGAAGAAGGCTTGTACCTGGCTGGTGGCCAGTCCCAAACAACCTTACAAAATTCAGGGTCCTGCCTCGGTTGAAGACACAAGGTCCGTCCTTGTAAGAAGGTTTCTTATACACATGTGTAATCGATTAAATTCCCATTTAATCAATTAACACAAAACATGTTAAAAACACGTCAATACACATTTAATCGATTACGAATATCTGGTAATCGATTAAACCAGATAAAAATGCTTTTGTAAAATATGCAGAGATTCAATTAATCGATTATTCCGTGAGATAATCCATAAGGGTTGAGCTAGAAACCAGTGAAGAACTTCGAGATATAGCCAGAATCAAGGAAGAAGTAGCCAAACTCCGCATAACAAAAAGATATAACTACAAAGTTCAACCTCGAACTTTTCAGCCAGGCGACCTAGTCTAGCGCGTCCGGGGTGAAGCTCGAAAGGATTCCCGTGCAGGCAAACTTGGACCAAACTGGGAAGGCTCGTTCAGAGTTGTCACTAGCTATATCGACACTCTTTCACCCTTTTTCGCCCATAAATTGGCTCAGAGGCTGAGGGGCTTATGTACAGTCCAAAAATAGTAAAATGACACGTGACCATCTCATAAAGGTCACTATACATGTGGACATCCTCCACGTGAGCACCGTCACATTAAAGAGGTGCTTATTCAGCCTCCAAGTGCTAACTAGGACACACGTGTCAGGGTCCCATGTCAACATCGCTACAATAGCATGGACGTCGACCCTTTACAAGAGCACGGACATCAACAATATTATCTTCTCACTAACATCATATCAAATATACCAGGATATTTAAATAGGTGCAACCACCTTATCATATCATATCCCAACAAGTTATCTACTAATTGTTACCTATCCACAAGTAACAATATATTAACAAGGTACACATTATCTCTTATTTGAAATATAGATAATTGTCTGCTATTATCTGTTATTCGTATATTCTTAACAGATTATCTATAAGTAACGGCCCAAGGCCCATACTCCACGCTATAAATACAACCATCCAGGTTCTCTCTACACATCTCGAATTACACTCCAGATTGACTACACACTTATATCACATCTCATTCTCATCTATACTTGAATGCATTACTCAAGTCTTTCTTTCTATACATCTTAGGCTGAGTTCTCACACTTAGTCATTCTTTAACAATTGATGTACTTACTTGAGCGTCGAAGTGTTTTTCCTTTGTTTTGCCGGGTCAATCCTTTAAGCAATGTCTACTCATTTCCCAACGACACAAGATTTGGAGTCCATCAAGGCCACATCTAGTCCACACGTGGAATTTCCAGATTTTGATAAAAACAACAACTAACAAGAGATATGATAAAGGAAAATATAATAGGAGAAATTCAACTCAAAGGTATCTAAAAAAAACCCAAGAACAAATTAAACGGACAATGAAAAAAAAGGTAAAATGTGTTTTAACTTCTTGAATAAAATTGGTGTTACTTCATATACTTTAAAAATTAGGATAACCAGAAGTCCAAAATCATCATTTTAAAATGATAATTAAGGATTAAGAACAATTTTGGCTAAAAATTAAGATATTAATTCAAATACATTTCACTCTTAAAAAAATACTCCCGTTTACTCTAATCATATCGGTTTGGATTTTTTTTTCTTTCAAAACTGAACCAAATTGACTAGATTGCTTATAACATCGTTATAGTAGTAATTTTCTTGTTTTAAAAATCAAATAAACGTCTCTTATAGTTTTTGAAAGCAAATATATGAAATCAATGCTATTGTATTCCTACTAAGAATGCTTCAAACTAAACTTTTAAATTATTAAAATTTAGGTGTTAAATGGTCAAAATCTCACCATTACTCATAATAATTAAGTAAAGTCAAGTTTTTGTAATTAATTACTTTTGCATTGTATTTAAGTGTGTATAGAGATCGAGAGTAAACTAATTACTTTCTTTGGTATAACAAACAAGTTTTAGTACTCCCTCGCTCCTATCTCATTTATAAGCAAAAGTAACATATATACTTCACACTTAAAAGTTAGTTAATTTCATTAAATTATGTTATTTTTAATTAAAAATAAATATTTTTTTTTGAATTATCTTTTATTGGAACTTGATATCATCAAGTATAAGAAAGTTCTTTGGTCTCATTGAATGCAAGGTAATTTGAAGTTAGTCTCATTAAATAAAACAAAAATAATAAAATTTGTACGTTTATATTTAATTAAGATAAAAAAAAATACTTATATTCAAAATAGAATGAAGTATATTTTATACTAAAATTTGGGCAAATTTAAATAAAAAATACAAATTAAATAAATAATTAGAAAAATAGGGTAGTTTGGAAAATATATAGGAAAAAGGGGTTGCCTAACACGCCTAAAATAGGCGTGTTTGGGTTGGGTGGGTTTTTATGGTTAGGGCTTAGGGTTAGGGCTGAGGGCTTAGGGTTAGGGCTGAGGCTGAGGGCTTAGGGTTTGGGCTGAGGCTGAGGGCTTAGGGTTTGGGCTGAGGCTGAGGGCTTAAGGTTAGGGCTGAGGGCTTAGGGATAGGGCACATGACTCATGGCTTAGGGTTAGGGCATAGGTTCATGGCTTAGGGTTTATGTGTTTAAGGCTTAGGGCTTAGGGCTTATGATTTAGGGTTTAGGGTTGAGTGATTAGGGCTTAGGGTTAGGGCTTATGGTTATGTCTTAGGGCTTAGGATTTAGGGTTTATGGTTTAGGGTTTACGGTGAGGGCTTAGGGCTTAGGGTTATGGTTTAGGGCTTAGGGTTCGGCCTTAGGTTTAGGGGTTAGGGTTAGGGGTTAGGGTTTATGTTTAAGTTATTATGGTTTAGGGTTTAGGGTTTTATGTACATAAGGGTTTAGCGTTTAGGGTTGACTCATCTTCGAGTGATTCTTCGCACTCTGGATCCGATCATGAGGGTGAGCCCATGGATCCGACGACACATGTCATTCCTACCCCATATAAGTGGGGTGTTTTGTGTAGGCAGACTCAGCGGACCCACGTTTCACAGGCTGTGTGGAAAGAGGACAAAGTTCGCCTGCTTAAGACTCGTCATAGGGGTCACGGTCGCGGATTGGGAGAAAATATTTTTTAATAATTTTCTTCAATGCCAAAATTAAAACATTGTTGCAGATAACTTCACCCGGTTATGAACTTTTCGTATTCTACTCGCAGTTTGCAAAACCTTTTTCTCGAGACACTTCCTTTTGCATTTTCATGCACTGATCCCTCATTCAACCCTCTTTCCTTCCCTTCATTCAACAACTACTCTACAATGGAGTCATTAGAGGATCCGGTCATCCAAGTCAAAGAAGAACAACTCATGGTTTCACCATTATCCGGTGAAAACCCAGTTCACAGAACTGCTTATTTCATCAAACCTTGCGTGGAAGACTCTGCAACTCTTCCTCATTCCATGTTCTCTTCTGGAAGAACAACCACTTTCAATTCGGACCACGCAAAGTTGGTTGAAGTAAGATACAATGGGTGGCATTACCCAAATGAACAATGGAATACATTGGTTATACTTTGCTTCCTGATTCAATTCGACTTCAACTTCCATATTTCGGTATAGTGTCTAGAAATAGGGAAAGGGCACAAAATTAGGGTTTAGGTTAAATGTAAAGTAATATCACATGTCATAAATAAATAAAAGGGTTACACATGTCTCTGTAAATAAAAAATATTAACAGTACAATAATTAAAACAACATAGTTTCAATGTTGCGAAGCACCACCACGAGTAGGACAATTCCTCCGATTATGTCCAACCTGCTTGCAAATTCCGCATCTGACGCGCCTTGGAATTGTTTCAACTTCGTCCATCTCGTTACGTAGTCTAGTGGACCTTGGACGACCCTTTGCACGCAACATCTCCCTGTCAGGTATGACAATTGGATCTTCACTTGGTGGAATAACACGTTCATTACCTGCTTAACAAACAAGTCATCCCCTAATTGCCAAGGACCTTGCACTGAACTTGAACCCGAACACGAACCTGAAGCAGACCCGGTAAATGATTCGTCTTCGTCGCATGGATGGCTCCAATCAATATATGTGTAATGTGGAATTCCATGCCAAAATGGAATGACCTCAGCACCTAAACATATAACCCAAATAAAATACAATTATATCACGAAGCCAAGCATAAAACCATAAACCCTAAACCCTAGCATAAAACCCAAATTATCGACCTAACACCCCAAACCCTAAACCCTAAACCCTAAACCCTGAACAATCCAACATCCACCCTAACCCCTAAACCAGAGACCCAAATCCTTAACCCTGAACAATTATTATAAGCAACATAAAACCCTAAACCATCCAACATCCACCCTAAACCATCATCGAACCAACACCATAAAACCTTAACCCTAAACCATCCAACATCCACCCTAACCCCTAAACCAGAGACCCAAATCCTTAACCTTGAACAATTATTATAAGCAACATAAACCCTAAACCATCCAACATCCACCCTAAATCATCATCGAACCAACACCATAAAACCTTAACCCTAAACCATCCAACATCCACCCTAACCCCTAAACCAGAGACCCAAATCCTTAAGCCTGAACAATTATTATAAGCAACATAAACCCTAAACCATCCAACATCCACACTAAACAACAACTACATATTATGATCATTAACAAGTAAACATATATCACTACAATTTCACTGATTAAAGCAGTCTAACATACCTTCAACAGGTTCCTCTACCTGATGACGCCTTTGAGACGACCCCACACCAGTGTCTTGTTGGAATTCAGTGGCATGCACGCCATCATCCTCATGATTATCCGACGCACTGGCATCCTCCTCAAGAAGACGATCTTCCACCGCGATATCTTCGTCATCATCGTCCTCATCGTCCTCATCCATAACCCAAGTTGGGTCATGTTCGGCTTCCTCAGACACGTTTATACTTGGAGCAGCATATGAACCACCATATACAGCTGGAGCAGGAAATGATGCTTCATTATTTGCAGAATTAAAAGTCGTTGACCTCATGGCTAACGACAAAACATCATCCTCCACTGCGACATAATCCACGTACATTTCTAACAATTCATTCCTTGACTGCGTCACATATTGGTCGATTACAATTTCTAAATCTTCATCATCCAGCAGTTGACTCCCCGTGTAATGATCGTGTTTCCATAATCTTGCCGTCACCAAACGGATACGTTGGTTGTCGTTTAAACGTATTTTTCTGTGTATCTTCTCATGTAATTCACTGAGCGTTAATCTTCGATTGATACGCATCGACCTATTATCCCCTTCAAAAATAACACCCTATCGATCTCTAACTTTTCTTCCATTAAAAAACAACATAACGTCAACACTCTGACTACCTGAACTCATATTTGGAGCACACTTAAACTACAACCAAACCAATGGACCAAACCCTAAACAACTGAGCCAATGCATCTGCACCCGGATTTGTCTAGCTTATATAGGCCCAAGGGACTGGAACACGCCCAAAATAGGCGTGTTTAAACCCGCCCAATTTAGGCGTGTTTAAACACGCCCATTTAAGGCGTGTTCAACAACCACATTATCCTAAATATTTTCCAAACTATCCTATTTTTCTAATTATTTATTTAATTTGTATTTTTTTATTTAAATTTGCCCTAAAATTTGTTACTTATAGCTAGAACGGACCAGGGTAGTATTAAATTAACTAGTTCTGTTTTTTGGGTACATAAAGTAACTAGTTCTTTGAAGAAAAATAAACAAAATATAAATAATTAAAGGTAAAAGAAAAAATAGGTTAAATTATGTTATTTGGGTGTTAATGTGTTAACATATAGTATTTTACATAACATTAATAAAATGAAATTTTTGAATTTTTCAAGTCAATTCAAATTACTTTTAATTAAATTTGACATTGTATTCAATTCAATTTAAACTGAGCCGGACTTTGTTTTCTTATATTCTATCCAACCGAATGACTTTTTCGTCGAAAAATGAATCTAAGCTGCAAATCCCTTCTTCACCAAAGAATGGAGGTTTGATGGATAAAGGCACATAGGTCACGAAGAATGGACAAAATGAAAATAAGAGAAACGGAGAAGGTACGAAATAAACCAAATTAAAAGATAAATTAGTAGCCAAATTGGATTACAAATTACAACATCAATCGAGTTTAGCCTCGCCCCCGTTGCACTGTTTGGGTGGATATAACTGAAAGTCAATTATCAATCTATTAGTATTAGCCAACCTAACCATGATTTGTGCATCCGTTACGATTGGGTATGACTTGGTTGTTGTGTCAGCATAACTTGATGAAATATGTATTTTTTTATGATGGTGAAATATGTATTTCATCTATAATCTATTATATGTTCTGGATCTCTCTCCGGAAGATTCCACAATTAAAAATAAAACCAATATATTTCTCTAAACAATTAAGCTCAATAGTTGGTTTATATAAGACCCAACATTAAGAATCGTTTAGTGCTACCACTGCTACATCGATCCACTCCAATACAGCCGTAAAATACTGTATTGACATATCGTCAATTTCAAAAGTTTTATACAGTGAATAAATTAAAAATCATTACTGGTATAATTAACTATTAAGTTTTATTTGTAGAAATCAATCATCTTACAATAGATATCAATTTAGATAATAATGTAAAAACAATATATAAACTATTTTCTCTTAAAATTATTTATATTAAAATCAATTATACCAAATTTCGCCAATAAAAAAGTCTATTAAATTTCAAAACAAATAAATCATTAATAGTTCCATTTATTCTGGCCAAAGGTAAAAATAATATTTAGTTGATTATTGATCTTCTGTTGAATATTTAATAGATAATTCGTTAAAGTTACTCTCTAAATTAAAGCATTAATAACTATATGATTTTTCTTTCCAAATCTCCATGCCTTCGCATTTTATGTCTTGAGATTTTTTTTGTCTTTAAATTCATTTTCTTTCCTTGCTATACAGCCTATGCTTTTGGTGAATTCAAAAGTACTAGTGATGCTACAAGTCCAGTGGTGTGAAAACCGGTCCGGTCTAGCCAGTTGGACCGGTCAGACCGAGAATCGCTATAGTATCCTGGCCGGGTTAAGGATTGAACCGGTCATACATACGACTCGATTTGGCCTGGTGGAACCTGGCTGATTTTTGGAACCCAGACCGGGTTGAGCCTTAAAAAAAATGGGCTCCTCAAGTTGCGGTTCACGCATTCCTCCTCAAGTCCTTGGCTGCACAGCTCGTGAAGAAGGCCGCGCATAAGAGACGACAATGTTTGCCGAAGAAGAACAACATCATCATCGTGCTATTGCAAGCCGCCATCGTCAAGGGAAATTAACAATCAGAAAAAGAGATATTTGAGAAAAATAAATAAAAACAAAGGAATATAGTAGTTTGAGTGAGTGTGATATCCTTTGACTGCATGTAAAAAGCGCATATAAGTAGAGTTGAAGAAGAAAATGAAGCGAACAATAAAATGGAGAAGAAATTGAAGCGCAACAGTAAAATGGAGAAGAAAATGAAGCGCAACCGTTAAACGAAGAAGAAAATGAATGAAGCGTAAGAGAGGGTATATATATGATTGAGGATTACGTTTTTGTTTGGGCCTCCACATACATTTGCTTTTTGTACTCCTGGTTTTACTTTCTGTATTCCTTCAAGCTCTTTTTTTAATTAAAACTTGGACTTGTATTTTAATTTAAGTAGTTACTATTTACATTCTCTTTTATTATCAATACACTTTACTTGTATTATCAAGTTTAATACTTTAATTGTTATTTTTAATTTTTGAGTATATTTTTCTTAATCAAATAATGTTAATTATATACTTATATAATATAGTTTAAATTTTTTAATATAAACCGGGCCAATTACTGACCTACCGGTTAGACCACTGATCCACTATCTTGATTGAGTCAATGATTGGACCGGGTTTTATAACTATGTACAAGCCTACAACTTATGGTACTACTTTTTTATTACTACATTTTTTTAGTATGTAATTGTACTTATCAAAATCTAGATAGGCTGAACATGATTAAGGTTTACTTCAGATCTTGCACATTGAATACCGAGTGACCTTTATTAAGAGGGGGACATGCAAAAAAATGAGAGGAATCTTGACATTCAAATAAATACATCAATCATATGAGAATAATGTATAAAAACAAGTCTGGGTATCAAAGAGTGTGTGGGCTTCAATGTAAATAACTGAACATGTGAATGAGTGTGTCAATGAGCGTGTAAGTGCTCGTGAATGAGTGCAGATAGTAGATGTCTCTTGTGGTGTGAAAGATTAGATGGAATATGGTATTTATAAGGTGAGAGGAAGCTCTTATCCTTGTGTGTGGGGGTTGTTACATTCATGTAACAACCCTTTTAGATAATTATTTGCATGTAGATAATGATAATGACTAATGGATAATTGCATGTTATGGATAATTAGTTTTATAGATAACATAATATGTGACTTGTAGATAATTAGATATCTATAATTTGATAAAAAAAGATTGTAACGTTATCAATAATATTTAAATAATAAAATATTAAAAATAATCGGTTAGGCTTAACAGTGCGGTTGTTGAGGAGATGTTCCTGTAATAAAGTTGACCCATGGAGAATAACAAGTATATTGTAACGCTAAGTAAGTATGACCACATGAATTTGGCGGATCCGAACAGTATAGTAATTATTACTATTACTAGAGTATATAGTTTCCTCCTTGTTACTACTTATAACAACATTAATAGTGCTACGTTGTAATCATGGATTGATGCCCCCCAATTGCAGCCAATGTGATTAATTAGCAATCAAATCTTGATGCAGCCATCGATCACAATCAAGAAGCGATTGCATTACATGATTTCTCTGCAAAATTAAAATCTTGGAAGCATGTTAGTGTGGCCCCAGTTTGCGTGGGAACAAATTTGTTCTTTGAAAGAGAATTAATAATCAATTTCCCTAGTTTATAGAGCAAGCCGAGATTGTAGGGAAAGCCTGACGATTTGCGGATGTTAATCAAAGAATGCACCACGCGCTCATGATGTAGAGCAGAAGAGAACGTGAATAATGTATTCCTATATACGAAACAAAATATATAATATATTATCCATAAAGTAATTCAATTGATAATACACATACAATTTTATAAAAAATTTAAGTTTAATTAATTCGTATAACATATGTGGATAGGACTGGGGCAAAAATCATATGAGAGAACAAAAATCTAATTACAATGATTACAAAATATATATAATTTTTTTTTTCATCTATCTATGTAAAATATTCCGAGAAACATTATAAAATCCAAGCATCCTCGTATTAAAATATGAACGACTAGAGATAATGAGAAGTTATGCTTGCATTATATAAGCAATATGGAATGTATTAGTTGCCTTGTTTCTTGGGTTTGCACGTTTCCAAACACCTGTACACATTAATTTATATGGGTTGAAATACTTCATGCACTCAGTTATGAAGATATATATACTTAAGCACTTATCTGTTATAGGAAACATATATAATGATTGAGATCATCTCTTGTAGTTATTCCACTGCAAGCGATGATGCTAGCTTAAACTTTTCCCAATCCTATTTGACTTTCCGTTCTACAAAAGAAAATTCCTCCCTTGTTGAATAATTAAGGGTACTCGCTAAAGCTATTTTCGTTTTCTTTATTACCTCTGAATCTAAATGTTGTCCCAATGCAGCCATTAGGTTTTTGTTTTTGGACATTACAAGATTAAATAAGTCAAAGTTTATATATACTGCCAGTTATAGTATTTAGATATTTTCCATTGTCACCAACATGTTGAAATTTGGTAAAAATTCGAACGATAAATTAGAGACAAGACCAAGGGCGGACCCAAGTACTACATACGTAATAGGAGTAATCACATTTCAGTTTTCATGTTTTTTATTTTTATATGTATGATAGTAAAAATATTTTTATAATAAATTATCCCACTGGCTCAAGGTGTTGAATCTGCCACTGTTTTTTATTTTTATATGTATCATAGTAAAAGAATATTTTTAAAATAAATTAGCCCACTGGCTCAAGGTGATGAATCCGCCACTGGATATTTTGACAGCATAGGTGAAAACAGAGAACATTCCGTTGATTATTTTCACTGTATATATGAATTAGTAAATCTTGTGTACTAATCATATATTTTTTTTGTAACAACAGTTATATGATGAGAATGTTTTATAAAATATTTTAGTTAATTTTTTATTAGTTGAAAAATTTATTTGACTATTTAGTAAATAAATATTTTTAGTAACTTTTAATATTTTTAATCGCTATTTAAAGTAGTATTTTTAAAATACTAATTTTTAGTTTTTTTATATTTTCTTTCATTATTATCCTCAATATATATATTTATCAAGTTTACTAGTTAACCTTTTTAAATAAATCATGATTTTATTATTTTATATTTTTCAACTACTTCAACAACTAATTTTATCGAATACTTATAATTTAATAAGCTAATTTTTTAATTTTCAATCACCAACTTTCAACATTCAACTAGTTTTTAGACATGGCAACTTGACCCGCACCCGTGGGCATCCGTCCGAGCCCGTCCCAATGCCAACGGGGAAAAACCGAGTTGACCGGTTTCAGGTTCGGGTTCGGTTTTTTCCCGCTTGTTTAATTCGGGGGCGGGGGCGGTTTTGATAATGCTGATAACTGCCCCGCCCCCGCCCCCGCCATGCTATATTTAATTATTTACAAAAATACTTTTATATATGTGGAATATCTTGGGATAAAAGCTTAATTTTATTCAAGAATTAGGAGTATAACTAATTTTATTTTCCAGTAATAAACATCTAATGTTGAAATTTTATTGTAATTACATACATTTGAGACTTAGCGCGATCAAATTTTATGTTATGGTTGTTGTTTAAAATTAATTTTTTAATAATAATTTTTAAGTATTCGGAAGCGGGGCGAGGGTAGGGGCGGGGGCAATTTTTTTAATCCCGCCGATTTTCTGGGGAGGCAGCGGGGGTGGTTTTGAGGGGCGGGGGTGGTATAAGTAAAAACCGCCCCTGACCCGCCCCGTTGCCATGCCTACTAGTTTTTCACAGCTAATTTTTTGCCAAACATAACCTACATAATTTTGAAAGAAGATATTGGGATAATGCAACATAATTATGCCTTATTGTAGAGAAGATTTATCTTTTATAATATTTTGTAACAACATTTTTTTATAATTAAAAGAGATATAAAAAGGTATTCCCACTAAAAAAAAGAGATGTAAAAAGAAAAATAAGTATAAAATAAAATAAGATAAATTATTAAGGTAATGTAGAAAAATATGTATAAAGGCTATATATATTTCATACGAGTTTATATTTGTTGCAGTACATATGTAATAGTAGTAATCACATATTACAGCATTCCCCAAAAAGGACTATTAAGAAGAAATTATATAGCTAATTCCAAATTCAACCAAAAAATGTTTTAAAAAACTAATTTAATTGATAGTATAATTACTTGTAATTAATTTTTTTCTTTAAACATTGACGGCTATTTGATTCAAGAAATGCATACTTAATTCCTTATAAACAAAACTTCATGTTTGAGTAATCTTATATATAGAAAAAAAGTTCTCTCGATGAAAACTAGCTCCACAGTATTGTAGTCTCTCTTTGGTTAGACTCTAGCAAAATTACATTTTGTAACTTGCAGTATAAACAAAAAAAGAAAAGTCTAGATGCGTGATTCTATCAATATTAATGCACCTGATTTCATCATTATTCTACAGTTAAGATGAGTGATATTCTGATAAATTTTCGTGTTATATCTCTTTTTTAAAAAATATTTTTGTCCCGTTCAGACAGAAGAAAAAAACTTTCTTGAATCACTTTTAAAAGAATTTTTTTCTTTGAAGTCAAGCTCATCCCAAACTTTGTGTTTGCTTGGGAGCATTTTTATAGCATTTCATTTGAAATTTGTTTATCTTAACTATCTCAATAACAATGGCATTAAATTTCATATATTAATTATATTATCAGAGTTAAGTGACTTAATTCCTTAGTTCACACTCCTAATATATTTTTTGGTACGGATACTTGTAATTCATTTACTCCAATCGGCAGAAATCATTTTCCATTGGATAATAGAAAATTAATAACTAACGGGAGTTTCTTATTTTTTTTAGAGAGATAACTTAAGGTAAAAAAATACCTAACTTTTACAAGTGAAAATCCAACGAGTTAAAAAAATTCTACAAGTGAAATAATGTTCGATCAAATTATCTTCAAAAGAAATATCCATATTTAATATTTATATCTCAAATATGATTACTGGTAAAAAAAGATAACAAAAGAGAATTATATAGGATTTAATATCCTATATTATTCTCTTTTACTATTATTTTTAGAAATAACATAATCATTATTAAGAAACAAATATAGGGAGCAATAAAAAGTAAGTGTTGTGTGTGAGGGTAAAAAAATAGAGATTCAACCAAAATATCTACATTAATCAACATCACAATAATATATAACTCATATAATTACAAACACATATTGGATAGTTTTTTATTTTTATATAATATCTTTTATTATATTTATA
>PYAF01000349.1:444377-455224 GCA_007407185.1 Glycine tomentella
ATTAGATAATAGTGTAAATAAATTATTTTATACTACATAATTCTTTTTCTCAAATAACTTTATAAAGTTAAAAAATTTAACTCAATTGATTAAACAATATACTAACTTAAATTCTATATTCAATTCCTATCCATAAAAAAATTTAAAAATTCTAACAGTAATTAGTGACCTCTTACTACCTCTTATGAAAGATACTGTATATACATGTGTTCTCTACATAAAAAATCTTTCCTATTTACACTTTAGATATTATTACAAAAAAAAGTTACATGAAGATCCATCGTCCTATTTAACATCGGAGAGAAAGAAAAAAGAAAAAACATAAATATAATAAAATTTATAATAGGATAGAAAAAAAATAAAAATGTTAGAAGGAGTATTTAAAATAATAAAATACTTAAGTATCAGTACTCTTTATTACATGATTGTCTATAGATGATTAATCCAGTCAACAAATATTTGCAGAAGGGTGGCCATAATAAGTAAGCACAGGAAACAGTGACTCTGCTCTCCTAAACCCTGAGAGCGCATTTACTCGTCTCCATTCAATCAAATAAATTCCATTTCCCCAACCCCATCCATTGATTCCATTCACATTCACATTCACAATCACATTCATGCCACTGCCACCAACATTGATTCAATTCATTAACCACCCCCTCATTCCCCCGTGCTCCTCACGTGCCCCCTTCATGCACAACACAACACACACACTTCCAACTTGAGACACTATATGATCTGAAGCACCATTTTCCCTCTTCTTTTTGTCTTTCTCTCTTAACATTAACGCTAAACCAAACCCAATGGCTTCTCCGCCACCCTTATGGCTAAACGTCGTCGGATCAGACACTGACCCAAACACTAACACGTTCCCCACCGTTACAAGTTCGTTAACGCCGCCGTCATCGCGCCGTTCATCTCCGTTACAGAACCTCAGCCCCAGCATTCTGATTATCGTCACGGTCCTCGCAGTCACCGTCATCGTTTCCCTTGCCCTCTGCTTCCTCCTCCGCCACCTCAACCGCCGCTGCCTACGCCGCTTCTCCTCCTCCTCTGCCGCTCCCGCCGCCGCGACTCCGATTTTCGCCTCCAGCCGCCGCATCTCGCCGGAGATACTCCACTCCTCCGCCTCCGTCATCGACACGCTCCCGCTCTTCACGTTCTCCTCCGTCACGTGCCGCTCCACCACCGTCGCCGGCGACTGCGCCGTGTGCCTCTCGAAGTTCCACCACCACGACCTCCTCCGCCTCCTCCCGCTCTGCTGCCACGCCTTCCACGCCGAGTGCATCGATACGTGGCTCCAATCGAACCTCTCGTGCCCGCTCTGCCGCTCCGCCATAGTTGCGGACGATTCCGACCACGCGAAGATCATACGGCCTCCTTCATCCGCCGGTAGCAGCGACAGCTTCCGCCTCGAGTTAGGAAACATCAGCCGCCGCGGAACCGAAGGCGCCGCCGAAGGCGGCTCCGTGGGGCGTGGCGGTTCGCGGTCCTATTCCATTGGATCGTTCGAGTATTTGATCGACGACGAATCGGAGGTTCCGTTCAGCCACGCTCGCCGGAGGAGCGTCGATGATTCGAAGGATTTTCCGGCGCCGGTGGAGGCTCCGGCGAGTCACGACGAGGCGAGTCTAGCCGGAGAAGTTGGCGGCGTTAGAAGTTGGCTTAAGGAGTACATGGATAGGGTTTCCGCTTCTATTTCGTCGCGAACGGCGTCATTTCGAGGCTCTGGAAGGTTCTTCAGCGGTGGCGGGAGCAGTGGTCGCCGAAGCGACGTCGTTCCGGTCGCTGCTGCGGAATACGACGTCGAAGGGAACCGAATTGGCGAAGAGATCAGCGAAATGTTTCGTTGGCTTTCAGGGGTATGATAGGTAAATAAGATGAACAGTTAATTAGGATATATTTTTAATTTTGATTAATTTTTTAAATCATTCCAAATATTGCTTGCTTATTTGGCTTACACATGAATATTTTCCTCTTTAATTTGTTTTGGGGTACTTACAATAAAGTTAATGTAACTACATATACGAATCCGTGTAGATAGTATGAGAGGGGCAAAAGAATTTCAAATTCGGATCATAGAATTGTTTTAGAAAATACTATATACTATGATGAGATGAAAAGTTATGAGAATGATTTTTAAAATTATATGTTTATATAAAGTGCTTCAATTATGCATCAACGTAGTTAATTACTTAATTTGTATTTTTTCCATTCATAATATGATTTTCTTTTGGGTAGACAATATGATGATCATATTATGAGACGAAAAGATACATATGATTTTGTTGAAATTTAATTGAGTCATATTTTAAAAAATCAATTTCTTACGCATAAAGTGTCGAAATAATATAGCTAGTTAGTCAATTGAGCTTATACCAGACAATGAAGGTTAGATTACTGGTAAAGAAGGTCTATAAATGTATTCAAGAGATTTTTCTCATCCTCAAGAAAAGTATAGTATATTTATTTATTTTACATAATATATATAATTTATAATATGGAAAATAAATAACTACATCTAGATTAATAGATTTTTGAATAAGAAAAATTATTTACATAAATACACATTAGACATTCTTAAGTATCACTGTCCTTATGTCAAAAAGAGAATCAAAACCTATAATATTTAAGTTTTCTTTCTTCGGCTAAAGTGCTATATTAATTTTGTAAAACATTGTGTTAGTTCGAGTAAAATTAAACTTGAATTTCTTATATATGGTTTATATTATGCAAAATAAATAACTATATCTAGATTAATAGATTTTTACATAAGAAATTATTTACATAAATACATTTTGGCTTTCTATAGTATCACTATCCTTATGTCAAATGGAGAATCAAGACCTGATATTCAAGTTTTCTTTCTTCAGCTAGAGTGACACTTCTGTAAAACAGCACTATTTTTTGGATTTTGCTAGGAATGTGCCTTATATATGTCTAATTTGTGACAATTTTGTGGGGGTAGAATACTAGTCTTTATTACTATTACCTAATTGTAGTGGTTTCAATAAAAATCTTTTGCTTTGAAAAAGGACATGATTTGTTCGGTGATTTAAGCGGCTTTTCGAGGACATAAATAAGAGTAAAGCTATGATATGATGGAGTTTGATGGGGGTGAGTAATGAACGCATGGAATTGAAGGTAGCTCATTTATTGTAGATTTACCAACCATTATAATGGAAAAAGGTCCTACTTCAGTACTTCTGCCCCAATTTTAAAGCCTTGAACTACGAATATTAATGTTTATAAATATAAGGGAAACAAGGTATTAACAAGCACATAGAACATGATGCTGCTATATACTCCTACCCTTTACGATAACAGAGATTCCTCAGCGTTTTTTTTTTTTATAATTATTTTCTGAAGAAAATAATACAATCACTCACATCAAACTAATACATTGTTGGAATGTTATTTTTTTTACCGATAAATATTAATTATTAATTTGTTAATTTTTATGAGAATCTCTTCTTTTATTATTCTTTTTTTAACCATCAAGCACTAATTCATTGTGTTAGTTTTAGTAGAAGTCAACTTAAATTTCTTAAATAAGATATGGAATAGATGAAGAAAAAAAAAACTGACTCAAAGGAGGGATTTTAATAAAAAAAATATTCTATCTTTTCTAACAAATTAAGATTGATCTTTACAACTAGATACTCCTAACAATAAAATGATGAAAAAAAGTTATTGGTTTTGTTTTCATGTGCATGCTTGTTGTTCTGTTCGTTAGTCAACTAAAAATTGTTTTTTTTAAATTTAATTTTTTCTTGTTTATTTTTTTTTTTTATCGATCTAAAGGTTTGTTAAAGTTATATTTAAATTGTGTTTTTGTTTTTGTTTTTGTGTGTTAAAAAAATGAAGCAATGTTGTGTGCATGGTTGTTTATCATATGCAATTTCATAATTGCTAGCTTAATAGTACTAATTTGAAGAACATTATTTATTAGCAATTCTTCTTTTCTTTTTCATTTCCCATTGGATATCAAAGGTAAGTATTAATTATTTTTTTCAATATATTATTAGATTTGTGTTTCAAGCCGGTTAGTGAAACCCATAGTTGCTTCTTACTTATTGGATTGTCTAGGAATCCGCGATTGCTTGAAGATACGGGAAACGTAGTAGCTAAAATATATCCCAAATGCAAAACAATGAAGTGTAAAAAAAGATGGACTCTGAATATGATCCATAAAAGTTGTACTAAGAAATTTGGTTTCCCTTACTCACAAATTCTCTTTTTCATTGAAATTAAATTAATACTCGTAAATTAAAGCCAAGATCCAAAATGACCAACATGCATGTATTAGATCAATGCAGCAAAGTCTCACTAAATTATGTTTAATTCAGGTAATCGGAATAAAAACAGATTAAGTCGGTATCTCTTCGCTGAATCCCACGAGTAACATGAGATCTACCTTTGTTTTTTTTTTTCTTTCTTAATTTTGCTTACGTCCACGTTATCCAAACATTTGAACCATATGTAACATTACTTATTTGTATTTAATTACATGTAGTATAATTTTATAATTATAATAACTAGTTTTATTTAAAATTTTATACATTTATATTTTAATTCTACTACTCAAACATATAAAAATATGAATAGATAAATGTTAATTTACACCAAGTCTTTGTCTGTATATTGTCAAACCAAAAATGAAGAGTAAGCATATACGTAGCATGAAACGAAATATATGGTTGACTTGGACCGTAAACGAGAATCCAATTAATACCATCTTCTCTGTCTTGTATCGTCGTCTATATATTCTTATCTTTGGTTGCGGTGAACAAGCAACTAAAAAGTTATATATCATGCTTATACTTTGTACACCTGTTTTAGATCGATTGACTAGGTTAAGTGCCTTGATCACCTAACTGATTCGCTTTGAACTTTTCTTTTTGTCAAATATTTTATTATGTCTTTATATATGGATTGGGTCATTTTTTGCAATGGGAATCAATGAATAATGTCAAACCTAAATAAAACTGCATGAAATTAAGATAGGAGTGACAGCATGAATTAACGACGACCTAAAAGAACTATCAATTATCTCTATTTATTACTTTCATTAGTGATTGTTAATTATGTTATTGTTTTTATTTTTCAAAAAACATTAATTTTGAACGCAGAAAAGGATATACATATTGGGTAGGTTTGCTACGTACTTTGCTTACACCCTGGTGTCTATCTACTATCACATTATTCAATCTTTTGGTTGATTATTTACAAAATTAACATCACCTAATTGATTGACATGTTTCAATTTTAGGGTTAAATGTAGTTTTACATATGCCAAAGGGGGGTAAGAAAGGAAGGGGAAATCAGGAATGAAAAAATGTGAAGGAAAGAAAACAGGTATGAGACTATATTTCAAGATTGATTAGGTCTTCTACTTCATTTCAAAAAAATTAAAAACAAACCCCTTAGAGTATCTTCAACGCAGGAGCTTGGAAAGTTCCTTAACGGGAAGAACCCGTATCTTGAAAAAAACAGCGTTGGAGCAATCCTACGTGGCAGAACCGAAGCTTGAAGAAGGAGGAGCGGTTTCTTATATAAGCACCACTCCTTACACAATAAAATAATATTAAAAAACTCAACCACCACAGGAAAATAAAGAGGGAGAATAACTACCTACAACATACCTCCTTGCTTGAGGAAGACGACGACGAAATAGTGACGACGGCGGTGGTGGCGTTGGACCATGCAAGGACAGCGGTGGCGAGAGAACAACAAGGACCATGACTCATTGAAGAGGGAAAGAGAGAAAGAAGGAGGTCCACCGGTGTGGAGAGAAATAGAGAAAGAGGGAGGTCGCCGATGTGGAGAGAAAGAGGGAAAGAGGTTTATGGAGGGGTAAAAAACAAAGAAGCTTCTAGATTGGGACCGTAATTTGTAACATTGAAGATGTAAAACACTTCCACTTTTTTTATTTACCTTTGCACTTCCATTTTTCATAAATCTAATCGTGGCTTCTTCAAATTCTCACAATCCAATTTTTTGCTTCTTGCACCCCCTTTAATTCTTTCTTTACTCATTTTGGCTCATTTTTTTTAAATATGGAATTATGTTTTAAAATTTTGATATTATTGTGTTTAATTATTTATTATTATTTAAAATTTTATTTTATATTGTTACACATTTCTTTTTATTTATTTTAATTTATATTTATGAAAATTGAAAAAATGTTAATTTTTATTAAAAAAATATAAATATTTGGATTTTTTTGAGTTCCTTATGATTTCTTGCATTGGAGCAAAATATTGAGTGAGTTCCTTAAGAGTGACATAGCGTTGTGGGGACCACAAAAAGTATTGTGGGGGCCACAAAAAATTGGTTAAGAAACCCAATTGGGTTTCTCCCATTGTAGATGCTCTTAGTTCTCTATCTTTCTCCCTTCGCGTGCTTTGCATCTCATTCCACCCATTTCTTTTTCTCTCTTTCCCTTCTTTCTCTATTTTTCTCTTTCTCCAATTTTTTTAATTTTATTTTCTCACTTTCTTTCTTTTCTCAACTTCTCATCCCACCCATTTCCTTTTTTTTTCTTTCCCTTCTTTCTCCCAAAATTTCTTTTTTCTTTTTATTTTCTCACTTTCTTTCTTTTCTCAATCCGCAACTTCTGAAGGACTCAACGTTTGGTATGGCTTCTTTAGTTTAACTCCTTTTTTTTAATTCTTATTAAAATTTAACTTTTGGTTGGTTTTTTTCTTCTAACTTCTGAAGGACTTGACGTTTGGTAGAGCTTCTTTAGCTTAAGTAATTCTTTTTTGTATTTTTTTTTTGTTGATGCTTTTCTGGGAACGTATTGTTGGGTTTTTGTGAATGTGTGGTTGGGTTTTTGGTATCTTTGTCTTTGAAAGAGTTTCTGGTGGTGTTTGTCTGAGAGAAAGTGTGGTTTTTTTTGGTGGTTTTGAATGGTTAATTTTTTCTCTAATTTTGTTATGTGAGAAAAGGTTCTGCATGATGGTTTGTTTTATTGAAATTATAGAAATTATTTTTTTTTTGTTTGGCATGTGATTTGTTTTGATAACTTTGTAGTTTCTATTTGTTGGCTTCTGGTTTGCAGAACATGGCACAACAAAATGATATGATAAAAGATATAGATGGGACAAAGGAGACTTTGAAGTTGAATGTTTGCATAACAGGTTTGTGGTGCGTCTCTAACCGGGAGAAAACCATTCAAATGGAAATGGAAATGGTTTTAATTGACTTGAAGGTATAATGTAGTAGAGTGCATTTACTTATCATATTTTGTTTTATTTTATATAATCCATGATCATATTTACTCATCAATTTTTTCTTAATTTCTATTAATATGTTTTGTTGGTTTGTTCATTAACAAAACAGGATGACAAAATCCAGGCAGTTGTAAGAAAAGATCAATTGGTGAATTAGGAATCAAGTTTCATTGAGGCAAAAATTTATGTCATGCACAACTTTAAGGTGGTTGTAAATGATGGTCAATATAAAGTCTGTAATCATCCAATCAAGCTACTATCCATGGGTGGTACTGTTGTTATAGAACATGATATGCCTAAGATACCTCTTAATGCATTTAATTTCAAGGATTTTGGTGAAATTCTAATTGAAAATTACCGTCTTGATTTGTTAGTGGGTAAACTCTTTTAATCTCAATTAATTTATATTTTTTAGTTAATTGTATATGTTAATTGTTATTTTAGATGCTGACATATAACTTTGATGTGCAGATGATATTGGTGCTTTAGAAAAGTAACTTGTCAAAGGCTTCACTGAAAATAGTATGAACACACACAATAACCAAGAGGGGGTGAATTTGTTTAAATTTTGTCTTTTAAAATCTTTAAAACAATCAAAGTATTATGGATCTTATGACAACCAATCCTTTGAAAACTTTCAGTCAATCAAATACCACCTTTAAAAAAAGCAATAGCTGAAATTATATTTTTGTTGATTCTGAAAAGATTATCCAAATGAATAACAATAAATGACAATAAGAAGAGATAAAGAGAAAGTATTCAACACCAAGAACTATACTAGTTCACTTCTCACTTTGAGAAGCTACATCCAGTTTCTTTCAACCAACTTGGTTAGAGTTCCACTATTCACAAAATTCTTTTCTTATGAACTTACGGCACTCACCCTTAATCAAACCTAGATTAAGATAAGAAATCTAACTCCCTTATGTAAAATATGGGAACACTTTACACTTAACCAAGAGGGGGGTTGAATTGGTTAGACTTGGTAATTAAAAAAATTTCTTGAACAGAATCAGAGTTTTTCCCTTTGGATCTTTATCACTTTTGAAACCAAGAACCTTTATTCAATCTAATGCTCAACCCAAGGTGTGCAATAGTTCAAGAACTTTGTTGATAACAAAAACACACAATCAAGAATAACAAAATATGACCAATATAAGGAAAATAAACAACACACAAAGATTTATACTGATTCACTTCAAACACTATGAAGCTACATCCAGTTTTCACTACTACAAAAAGGACTTTTCCACGACATGCGATCCACGTCGGTTGTGAAAAAACCGACTTTGAATGCTGACCGGTGGCAATTTTGTAAATTTTGGAAAAGTTCTACAAAAACGACGTCGGTTGTCAGTGTGCCCGTCGTTGTTTATAATTATACAAAGTTGGTTATATAATAATCGTCTTAGTATTCCATTATTCAAAGTAGGTTTTGATAAGAACCGACTTTGATTCTTTTTAAAATTTTAAAAGAAGATAAAAATCCCTAACCTCTCCATTCAACGAGGCAGATGTCTCGAAGTAAATCCAGTAGCTGGTGCGGTTCATCCTTACTGCATTGTCTAATGGCATATAATCTTTCCTCCACAAGCACATCCTGGGCGAGAAGTACAGTGTAGTATGCAATTGCATTCCTCACCTCACTCTCATTCTCACACGCTGTGCTCCCTCTCTTCTCTTCTATTTCTATGTAAAACACACTCTCTCAAACCCTAACTTTTTAAATCTCCAATCAATGGCGATCCTGTCCCAATCCACCGCCAGCTTCTCCTTCGTCTCCGCTCGGACCGATTCCACTCAGCTAACTCGCTTCCCCTGCCGCATCACCTTCTGAGCCCGTTCTCCCCCTCGTCGCCCCGCCCTCGTCTATTCGTGCCTCAACTCCTCCAAGTCCCCCGACTGGAGAGGGTATGAGGAACTCGTGGCGATGGCGTGCAAGTGTGGCATTAAGGTTCGGGCAATTCTGGCCTTTCATCAGCATGGGACGGGACCTGATGACCCCAATTGGTATGTGGCAATTCTTGGAAATTACATCTTGACCCCAATTGGTAGGTGGTAATAGTTCAAGATTCCGATACCATCAAAATAATGTATTTAAGTGGTGGACAACTCTCACCTTGTAAGATAGCTAGTTTATGGGTTGAGCTAGGTTTAAGCTCATTTTTTAAATTCTAACATGCTATCTGAACCTATCCTAGTAGTGGTTGTTGGTCCTGTTAGCCTATCTGTTATTGCGGAGTATCCGTAGATGTCAAATTTTGCAAATTTTGTGCTTGAGATGTCCAGCACTCAGATGAGTAAAATAGTGTATATAAGTAAGAGATAACGTTTCAAATTTTGTGTAACACTTTTGTTTTGCAGGGTGTACAGATTGGCATGGGTCTTGGTGGTGAACTAAGATATCCTTCATTCTTTATACAGGAGCCAAATTTGGCTTGGTCTCATGAACTTGGAGAGTTTCAGTGCTATGATAAGGTAGGTTGAAGATTCAGATTTAGGCATGACTATGTAGTTTGTTGAGCTTTAGACTTGTTGCTTTGTGTGTGTGTGTTGTGGACTTGTGGGAGACTGGCGATAACCAATTTGCTTACTTGTACAGGTCTTGATCCTTACTGCATTGTCTAATGGCTGTGATGAAGATCAAACGGCTGAGATTTTAAAATTGTGTTTTAAGTATTAAAATATGATTCATTCGATCTTCGTTGAACGGTTCTGAATTGCTTAATACGTGAATGCAGGCAATCAATATCACTGATGAAATAATCTAGCGGATCCTTGTGGTCTTGTTTTACTATTCAGTAAAATCAGTAATTAATATTTTCTCCACTTTGAATTTTTTTCATTTTGAAAATATGGATTGAGGTTTAGCTTAGTATCTTTTATTTATTTATTTATTTTGTTTGGTTTGATGTTCAATTTCTTTCAAGCTGTTGAGATCTCTGGCAAATTACTTGAACTCAAGGATATTGTTAAAGTTTGATGAATGAAAGATTCTCTCATCTTTTAAATTGAGAGTTTATTTTCTGAGGCTTGTTTTATTTCATCATGTGAAATATGAATGTTGTGCTGTGCTCTAAAGTGGCAAAAACAGTGCCAGTTGAGTAGTTTACTTTTTGTGGCACAATTAATTGTTTGATGCAGTGAGTACTCGATGAAAGAAGTTGCATCCAAGGAACTGTTGAATGTGAGTCATCATCATCATTTGACTTTGACTCATAATGATCACGTTTACAGAAACCTTCTGAAAGATCTCATTGTTCAGGTCAGTTAAATTATGAATATGGTACGCCTACTTGTGATTTGATAACTTGATTCTGCTGTTCTACCAAGCATCATTATCAGATCTTTCTTTCCATCTTTTTGGTAAGAATCTTGCACATAGGCAACCAGTGTTGCTGTTGTTTATTTATTTTGTCCTACTTATGTATTATTTGTCATGATGGCATGGCATGGCATTCTATCTATAACTATTTTCATTGCAAATTTCTATTACCTGGCAACATTAATGAATCAATATCATTGATTGTTTTGAATCATAACTATTTGCTGCCATGGGAACCAACCTTGGTCTTTACAATGGTGTGTTCAATGCCATTGGTTCAACCC
>PYAF01000349.1:455324-481255 GCA_007407185.1 Glycine tomentella
TATTTTGTCCTACTTATGTATTATTTGTCATGATGGCATGGCATGGCATTCTATCTATAACTATTTTCATTGCAAATTTCTATTACCTGGCAACATTAATGAATCAATATCATTGATTGTTTTGAATCATAACTATTTGCTGCCATGGGAACCAACCTTGGTCTTTACAATGGTGTGTTCAATGCCATTGGTTCAACCCCTGCCCCATCCTCTTACCGTTCCCTCTTTCTTCGGTCTACATGACCTTTGTAATTCTATATTTTGATATTATTTTATGGACTACCTTCTACTAGTAAGAATGTGGACTTGGGATATAACATAAGGGCTGTGTTATACATTGTTTGCTTAGACTGAAAGAACCAAGGGGTTCTGACAAGGCAGCAATTGCTGCATATATAGAGGTATTTGTACTTCAATTCCTTCACTTATGGTCATAGAATCTAAACATCTCAAGAAAAAAATGATTATCTAAGTGTTGGTGCATGTAAACTATGTTTTTTGTCCAATGCCTAAGTACCTAAACTATGTTTTTTGTCCATGTTTTCTCTTGCTATAACCGTATTCTGACTGAAGTAAGGCAAAATCTTCTTCCCTTGATGGTAAATTCAAGTTGTTCACTGATATGACTTTAACTCTGAAATCCTCTTTGGCTATTCTTCTACTTGCTTGATTGACTATATTTGTGGTCCATTGATTAGGAGACACATTCACGGAGGACCAAAATGAGTTAATTGAATCTGCAGCAGAAATGCTTTATGGTCTGATTCATGCCCGGTACATTTTGACAAGCAAAGGAATGGCTGTAATGGTATGATTTTTGTCATAGTTATCCTGTTTTTTGATACTTTAGTGTGGACAAAATTGGCACTTGTAAATGACAATAGTTGCTAAAGCCTGTGAATTAGGCTTCACAGATTGTTCATGTTTGGAATTGATGCTATTGCTATCTTCAGAATTTTTACCTGAAATCGTCTTCTGTTGCATTGCTTCCCAATGTGTTAAACTCAGTAGTGGTTCCAAAGTCTGTGTCTGACAAAAACCCCTCCCCCAAAGAACTGATAACAGAATCTGAGTCAGAACTTGAACAAATAAAATCATCTCCGGAAAGAAAATCACGAACAACTGGCTCTACAGACTACCCCATTGGTTCCTTAGCTTTGAACTTCTCTGACACCTCTTTGTGTGGACTTTCTGTGAAATTGTTAAGATTTTCTGACATAATCCCTCTTTCACAATTTTCTGGAATGAATTTCTTCCTTGATAAGAACCCAAAATCATTGCCAAAATATTCAGACTCGGATTGAATTGACTCAGCTTTCTCATTGTCACATAAAAACTCAGAAGAACAAAGCGGTTTCATCGCTTTAGAAGAATCAGAACCATATAATCTGAAACCAAAAATAGAAAGAGGAAAAAAAAACAAAGAGATTAAATTATTGGCTAATGGTATTGGTTATTAAACAATGTAGTTGAATTCACAATGAAAAGTCGAAAATTCAATCCTCACGAAGGCTTTGGTGAATACCCAAAGTAGAGTATTCAAAAGCTTAGAGAGAAAAATCCAAAAGTACTCCCAAAAAGGATCCATTTTTGGTGAAGCAAACCTTTCAGAGAACTCATGTTAACCAAAAAGGAAGTGGGTATCTCACGCAAATCTCGTTGGGGAGTGAATCCATCCCACAATCGCGTTCATTCCTTTTGAAGCAAAACAGAGGAATTCAAAACAGGGGAGAGTCATGCAAACTCTGATTTCACCTTTGAAAAATTTGCACTAAAAAAGAATGAGACTTATTAAGATTTTTATCAAGAGGTGACTTAATAATAAAAAGAAGTTTTTGCAGATCTACTATCAAAGAATGAGACTTATTCAAAACAGGTGACTTAATAGTATTGAAATGAAGTGAAAAAAATATCAAATGTGTTAGAAAATATTTTCATCTTTTAGTTGTTTCTTTTGTAAGAAACTGTTGTAGCCTTTTTAATTATATTCCTATATTGACATGTTTGGAATTTTTGCAGCCCAACATGCTGGTTGTTGATGTAGAGATATTATTTGGAATTGTTATTTAGGTGATTGTTTATTCTGTTATATTTTTTAGAAACATATCTCCTAATGGATTCATAGAAAATTGTATGTGACACAATCTTTATGTCTATACTGAAATTCTATCATAGGAGGTTTATGCTTTTGTAATTGGTATCATGTTGGTAGCTTTGCTGGCAATATTGAGTTGTTCTATGTATTTCTGGAATGTAGCTAAGATAGTAATTTTTTAAGATCTTGAATAATTGGAATGGCTTTCATGGTGTATTTGATTTTCTGTTTAGAATCGCTTGGACAAAAGACTACCAACACTTTAACCATCTCCTTTTCCCAAAGAAGTATCATGGCTTTATAGAGAGAGTCAGAAGTCGGCTGATACTGAGAAGCTGCTCCAGAATTTCAGGTGAGGCTGCTATATACTTATATTTGTTTGAGATAGTAGAGTTGACTGAATTCCTTGGTTCTATGTGGAGTTTTAATGATCATGTCCTTTTATATGGTTTTAGCTCACTTATTTGTCGATTAGAAGAAGTAGACCCGGCAGGTTGAAACACAAGGAGAAGATAGCTTTTTGTTATAATATTGCAGATCTTAAGCCTAGCGGGAAATATGTCATGGAAGATGTTCACAAGGTATGCATTTAATGCTTTTGCTAGCTAATTGAACATTGCTTCACTTATCAATTACTCCAAATCATAATGTTTATACTCTTCTGTCATTATTATTCTTACAAGGGGATTGTTTGCATTGAACATAAAAAGTTGTGGTACTTCTGGTTTCCTGTGAAAACTTAATAAATTAATTCTATACAAGTGGTAGAGTCTGCTATGGTAGGTAATGATTGTCCCATTTTTAATTTGAGAAAACTTAAATAAATTAATTCTATACATACAAGTATATTTAAATTTCCTGTGGTAGAGTCTGCTATGGTGGTGGTTGTGGTACTTCTGGTTTCCTGTAAATTTTTTTGAATAAAAGTTAAATATGTTCTGACTAACTTCTTGAAGTAACAAGTTCCTTAATGGAAATTCAATTTTTGGATTTTGTCGATGAATGTGTTCAGTCTTGCCGTAGAACAACATATTTCTGGGCTTTATATTGACTTATTAAGTTTCTTACTTCCTTTGGCCACTATCATTGCATATCCTAATGGACTTGCTTTGATCTCCATTCAATAACTAACATTATCTCACAACAATATGCTGTTATCCAATTTGGCTTTATTTCAATTCCAGCCAGATTTTTTTTCACTGTGAAGTCGTACAATTTTGGCATTTTAGCTTTATCAAAGATTGATGCTTAATTGGTACTAGTTTGTAATTCAAATTCTTTAGTCAACTAATACGACAAAAGAGGCTAGGATCTTAGGTCTGGCAAACTCATACTGAGTACTAACCACCAATAGGACATTTTTAAGTCAACTAATGATTAATTTAATTGCTACATATGTAACTTATATATATAAAAAACAGAATGTTATAACAAGTAATTTTTTTATACATTCTTTTAACATTTTTTTTTAATTTAGAAAAGTTTCTTAGCCACATTAGTTGAGAAAAGTTTCTTAGTTCTCTGGGATATTTTTGTCGTTCCTTTTAGTAATTAATGAATAGGAGTAGTAGTGGAGTACTTGTGCAACACAACAGTCACTATAGTTAGAGTTCTAATTCTAATGTTTTAAGATTTAAGAGAGCAATCGTGAAAAAACTAGAATTACAAGTTACATTTCTCTCCAAGAGATGTTTGTCTTTCTCTTTTTACTTTAAATATATATTATTCTCCTTTGCAATATATTGCATTTGAGTTTATTTTAATGTAGATATGATTACAAGTTAGTTTTAATTACTATGAAATTGTATGGCTTTAGAAGCCGTAATAAACATTTTAGATAAAATTTCAAAGATTGATTTAATATATATTAAAATCAACTAAAGCATAACTCATCTATTTTTAGTTTAATGACTGACAATAAAAATTATTATTATTATTATTATAACTCTTAACATAATTATTAGTAATTATTATTATTATAATTCTTAACTTAATAAAAATGTAACGGGCTCTCTTAACTGCTTTAAGATATGTAGATCCAGATTTTGAGACAAGGCCCAAGATGAGCCAAGTACGAATGAATGCTGGAGTTAGAGGAATACCCTTTACCAAGAGAGGTTTGTTTTTCCCACTATCATGATTTAAGTCCTCAAACTCTATTGCTTAAATATATATTATGTATACATATTTGTGTTCAGCTTAAATATTGCATTTAATTTTCATCTTTTTTATTCTATTTACTTAGTTTGTAGTTGTGATCTGTCCATTATGACTATGGACGGAGCTAACTTGTTGGAAACAATTTTCTCTTGCTTGTATTTATTAATTTTCACTTGATCAATAATGATTACTGTACCTTTCTATAAAGTGAAACTAATCTTATTTGCTAGCATTTTATTTAGTAGAGTTAATGCTGCATCCATTATAGATAAGTTGTTAGTTTTTCAATTTTCATATATTGGGAAATTCATTCTTCAACTCCACACACAAGTTTTCATTAAACTAACTATAGGAATCCAAAATAAAAGGCATTTTTTTAAATAAATTGGGACCATCAAAGTCGATTTTTTTGAAATAAACGACTTTGTAATTAAGATTTCTAAGTTGGTTATTATAAAAAACTGACTTTGTATGTAAGCATTTTAAGTCGGTTATTAAAAAAACTGACTTTGTATGTAAGCATTCTAAGTCGGTTATTTTAAATAAATGACTTAGTATATAATCTTTCTAAGTCGGTTTTTGAAATAACCGACTTTAATATGAAGCTTTCTAAGTCGGTTTTTGGAATAACTGACTTTGTAAGGTGACTTTCTAAGTCGGTTTTTTAAAATAACCGACTTAGAAAATGCGAATTTTTTAAAAAAGAAAATTTAAAAAAAAAATTCAAAGTCGGTTTTTTAAAACCGACGTTGTAGGTGAAAATAACCGACTTAGAATCGTGTAGCTGTAGTAGTGTTTCTTCCACTCAACACTAGAATGGAGTTCCACTATTGAAATATTCAGTTCTTACAAGTTATTACAAAGCCTCTCTTTTTCAACCCTAGATAAAGTTCAGAAATGTAAAACACTATTAGATTCTTAGAGACAATCCACTGAGAACACTACTTAGCAAATCCCCTAGAGAAACTTTATCTCTAGATTACAAGCAAAAAACCCGATTACAATAGACAAACAAACACATAATTCAAAACAGAATTACAACTTCAAAGATTAAGGAAAGAAGTCACCTGATGATCCAATGAATGATATGCATATGAATGATTTCACCAGGTTGAAGAATGAAAACAAACTCAGAACATCATTTTCCTTAAGCTTTGAAAAAGAACTTATTGCTTTTAGAGACACTTAACAACCCATGAATGTTTTGTAAAAGCAAGAACTCTATGAACCCAGAAAATCACCAAAAGAATGTTTAGAAAGCCTTAGAATGCTCAGAATACGAATTGATCAAGTTAGTAAAACAGCTGAGCATGGGTTCTATTTATAATAAATTTTCTAACCGTCAATAATCGATTAAATACGCTCCTGTAATTGATTATTTGGCTTAAGTAATTGATTACATACGCTCTTGTAATCGATTAAACCGTTCAAAACAATTCTGGGTATATGCAACGAACAAAATACTCGATTGTTCCGACTTGTAATCGATTAAACCAGACAGCTGTACAAAAATAAAATCGATTACAATCCTTGGTAATCGATTAACCCAGGAACCTGTATAAAAATGTTTGAACTATGTAATCGATTACTACAATTGGTAATCGATTAAACCAGGAAACAACATAAAGTGTTCTGAACTACGTAATCAATTACTTCAATTGGTAATCGATTAAACCAGGAAGATAGTATTTTCATTAAAACAACATAAACCTGTATAAAAATTCTTTTGTAATAGTAACAAACAAATTGAAATTCTAAAATGAATTACAAACAAAGTTTAATGAAGACAGACAACTTGATGATCCAAGGAATATGAATGCATATGATTTACAAATCTTGATCCATGTTGAATAAAAACAAATTTAAGAGAAAACTCTCCAAGAAATTCTTTAGAATCTTGCCCAAGAAGAAATCTTTCAAAGTAACTTGAAGATTTTAAATTTGTGGGACAAGAGCTCAGTGACTTAAAGTATGTTCTCTAGCCTAGTTGTAATTTCTTCTAAGGAGGAATGAACATCAGCTCTATGTTCATGATGCAGAGCCATCATAGCATCCATCTTTTGAATCATTAGGGATTCAGAAGGAGTCCATTGTTGTTCAGTAGGACCAGTTTTAGCATCCTCTTCCTTTTCAACTCCTTCTCTTTCATCAGCACCACCTTGAGAAGCTTGAGCTCCAGCCATCAACCACCCATTTGGGGTTTTCATGAAACCCAACTTGGTGAGATGCTTGGTAGAGATGAGGTTTGTGATTTCAGTGGTGTTGTCCACAACTCTCGTTTATTATTTCAAGGCAACGTTTGTCTCTAAGCATAGTGTAATTGATTAATACGAGGATGTAATCGATTACTCTAGAGAGATTTGAATATTGAAACAACTCTCAAGCATTAAGTAATCGATTAAAATGCAGGGTAATTGATTACTCCAGAGAGTTTCTTACTTAGAAATAGTCTTAAGTAGCAAGTAATCGATTACTACGATAGTGTAATCGATTACTCGAGAGGGTTTTTGTTTTTGGATTGCATTTGTACATCAAGTAATCGATTAAACAGCAAGGTAATCGATTACTCCAGAGAATTTTTTGCTCTAAATTGTCTCTAAACCTTGAATAATCAATTAATACGCATAGTAATCGATTAAAGCAGATTGAACAATGATTTTCATCAGAATTTTGAATTTCTATCTTATGTGATGCATAGTCAATTTTGAGTGGTATTTCATGTAGTCAGACAAATCATAGGCATGCTATCATATATTAGATTCATCAAGAATTCCTAGCATGTTCCTAAGATCATAGAATCTATCTCGAGAAAAGGTTAGTAAAAATATTAGCTAATTGATTGTTAGTATCAATAAACTCAATTTTGAGATTACCCTTTTGGATGTGATCTCTGAGAAAGTAATGTCTGATTTCTATATGTTTTGTCCCTGAGTGCATGACTGGATTCATTGATAGATTTATTGCACTTGTGTTGTCACACAGCAGGGGAATTTCTTTCAACTCCACACCAAAATCTTGGAGTTGTTGCTTCAGCCACAAACTTTGTGTGCAACAACTTCCAGTTGTTATGTATGCAACTTCTGTTATTGAAAGAGCAATAAAAAGTTGCTTCTTAAAATGCCAAGAGATTAGTGAGCTTTCCAATAAGTGGCATGTTCTACTGGTGCTTTCCCTATCAAGTTTGCATCCTTCAAAATCAGAATTTGAGTGTCCAATTAAATTCAGTAATGCCCCTTTGGGATCCCAAAGACCAACTCTTGGGTTGATTTGAGGTATTTAATGATTCTCTTGACTGCAGTAAGGTGTGATTCTTTAGGATTAGCTTGATATCTAGCACACAAGCACACACTCAACATTATATTTGTTCTACTTGCAGTCAAGAACAATAGTGATCCAATCATCCCTCTATACTGTGACTCATCAACCTTATTTCCTTTTTCATCTGAATAAAGGTAAGTTGATGTTGCCATATGAGTTGCAGAATTTTTCTTTTCTCTAAGTCAAACTTCTTGATCACTTCATGGCTGTATTTAGTTTAGCTTAGAAATGTCCCATTCTTCATTTGCTTCACTTGAAGTCCAAGAAAGAATGTTAATTCTCCCATCATAGACATTTCAAACTCATTCTACATAAAGATAAAAAAAAATTTGCACACAGATTGATTAGTTGAACCAAATATTATATCATCAACATATATTTGAACCAATAAGATGTCATTGTCATGTTTGTTGATGAACAAGGTTTTGTCCACTTGTCCTCTTATGAAGGATTGACTATGCAAGAAATTGCTCAATCTTTCATACCAGGACTTAGGAGCTTGCTTTAATCCATAAAGAGCTTTATTTAGTTTAAAAACATGGTTTGGATATTTGAGATCAACAAAATTAGGAGGTTGATCAACATCGATTTCCTCCTCAATATATCCATTTAGAAAAGCACTCTTTACATCCATTTGAAATAGTTTAAAATCCATTAAACATGCATATGCAAGCAATAAGCTAATGGCCTCTAACCTTGCTACTGGAGCATAGGTCTCTTCATAGTCTATGCCTTTCTCTTGGTTGTAACTTTTTGCAACCAATCTAGCTTTGTTTCTAACTATGATGCCACTTTCATCATGTTTGTTCCTAAAAACCCATTTGGTGCCAATAGGCTTGTGAGAAGAAGGTCTAGGAACTAGTTTCCAAAATTCATTTCTCTTGAACTGATTAAGTTCATCATGCATGGCAAGCATCCAATGCTCATCAAGTAAAGTTTGGTCAATGTTCTTAGGTTCCATTTGTTGATTCAAGTGAAGCCAAGCATCAATGAAAAAGGATCAAGCTTCAAGAGTTTTGTGCTTTCAACATGCTCAAAGGAAAAGTTCCATGAAAAGCTTGAAGACCAATTTGATTAATGTAAAAGGAAGTGTATGATCTGATAATCCAATTGTGCATATTATGCATTATTCATTCATCTAGGATTGTTAGATTAAAATGATTAATTGAAGGCAAGTCATAAGTAAGGTATTTAAAAAGCAAAGTTTTTGGAAAAATAAAACCTTACTGCATCAATCGATTACAAGGCTAATGACATCGATTATTTTGTTCTTCGTGCCTTTCAGAAAACAAAGCAAGAACATTGTAATCGATTACATATCGGATTAATCGATTACTTAGGCTTTTTATGAGAAATGGAACTCTCTGGCTTAATCGATTACAGAAATTGGTAATCGATTACATGCATGCTTAGGAAAACATGGCCTACTGACTTAATCGATTACACATCGTGATAATCGATTACAAAGTGCATTTTGAAAAACATATGCCTCTACCTTAATCGATTACGTATCGGAATAATCGATTAAATGGTTCATTCTTGAAACTCAGGTCTTATCTTAAACATTTTAATCGATTACTATCTTGATTTAATCGATTACATATACAAAATAATCGATTACTGGAGCGTGTTTAATCGATTATTTTCAGTTAAAAAGCTGTTATAAATAGAACATCTCAAGCTTAGGTTTGTAACTTTTGAGTATTTTGATAATTACGAAGTGTAAGCATTCACAAGCATTCTGAGCCTTCATTAGTAACATTTCTGAGTTTCTAAACACATTGAGTCTTCACATATTTGCATGGGTTTTTGAATCAAGAAGGTGAAGCTTCATTGTTCATTCAAAGCATAAGGAAAAGAATGCATTGAGTTGGTAATCTATCATTCAATCTGTTGAATCATTCATGTGCATGCATTCTTGGATTATCAGGTGACATCTTTCCTTGTTCTTTGAAGGTGTAAAACTGTTCTTTGAATTTCTGTAAAGATTAGTCTATTGTAAATGGGTTTCTTGCAAGTGTAGAGATAGTGTTTCTCTAAGGACAGCTGAGTAGTGTTCTCAGTGTGGGTTTTGGTCTCTAAGGGTCTAATAGTGTTTTAGACTTTTGAACTTTATCTAGGGTTGATAAAGAGAGGCTTGTAAATTGCTTGTAAGAGTATTTTTTCAATAGTGGAACTCTACTCTAGGGTTGAGTAGAAGAACTGGATGTAGCCTCATAGTGTTTGAGGTGAACCAGTATAAAAATCTGTGGTTAATCTTTCTTCTTACCTATTCATCTCTTAATTGCTTTGTTTGTGAATCAATTTCATTGCACAAAAAGTTATCCTCTGTTTTATATTCTTCTTGGAAAAGGAATTTGATTGAATATTGATTCTTGGTGTTGAAACAATTTTTGAATGTGATAAAGATCCTGTGGTAACTCTGATTTTAAAATTTTAACTGGCCAAGGTTCAACCAATTCACCCCCCCTCTTGGTTGTTTTCAAGTGTTCCTTTATTTTTCACCATTTGAGAAACAAAAGCCATATCACAACAGAGATTTCTTAGTGAAGATCTAGTAGATACTCCTTTAGTAACTTCACCAATTATGTTGTTAAGGGAGAGATCTCTTGTAGTTCTCCAATCCTTAGGCTTTTGATTAGGTGTTGACTATTCAATTTGTACATTTGGTTCTTCCTTTTCCTTTTCATTTGATCCATTGAGTTGCACATACTCTTCTATTGGACCTGCATCATTTTCACACTTCTTTTCCTCTTTAGAGAAGTTAGATTCATCACAATAACATGAACTGATTCTTCCATACATAAAGTTCTTTTATTGAAGACTCTATATGCTTTACTTTGTAATGAATATCCAAGAAAGATGGCTTCATCAGCCTTTGCATCAAACTTTCCAAGTGACTCCTTTCCATTATTCAAAACAAAACATTTGCAGCCAAATGCTCTTAGGTGAAAGATGTTTGGTTTTCTACCTTTATATAGTTCATAAGGAGTTTTCTTTAAAATAAGCCTTATGAGTAATCTATTCAAAGTGTAGTAAACTATACTCACAACATCATCCCAAAAGTGTTTAGGCAAATTTGTCTCATTAAGAAGAGTTCTAGCTCCTTCTTCAAGGGATAAAAAACAATTTAATTAAGCTAATTCTGTAGCATAGGGTTAACCTAGGTCGACTCAGAGACACGATCAATATGGTTCTAGCTTCAAATCATTGGTAATAATAAGGAGAATTTTTGTCAAATAGTTGTTATGCGCAAAGTAAAACATGCAAGAACACGAACTAAAATTAAAGAACAATGCAGAAATAACAAGATTATCTAGGAGTAAAGTAAAACATATTAGAAAGCATCAATCCAATTCACCAAACCAAGCTATTCGAATCATCATCATTCTCATAAGTTGATTCTATCATGAACATTCATTCAATCTCAATAGAAGCAGTTCAATCGACTTCACTCCTAAATTAATTGAAACCACAACCCTAACTGAAATATCATTCAATTAATATTGTGATTATCATTCGATATTAGGACATGAATCCATAATCCTAACTCACTTTCAATTTCTATACTCCGATTCTTCTCTTACTTGAGTTGGATTCTTGGATTGATTAATGATTTAGCCTTCCATGATGATCATCAAGGAAATCCCCATGAAGTGAGTGCAAGAAAATGGAAGAATAGCAAAATGGAAATGAAGAAGATGAAGAACAATGAAGAACAAATGAGAGAAAATGAAGAACAAGCTTTTGATTCTAAAAACTAAAGAAAAGAAATATAAAACTTGTTTATTAAATTGTAAAGTGCTGTCCAAGTTTCACTAAAGTCAATAATACATATAGTGACTAAGTTCTGAAAATAGAATGGGTCATAAACAAATCCAACAATCTAATTATTTACTATTTACACCACTAAAAGTCTAATTCGCAGCCCAAAATTACAAGTGAAAAGGTGCTAACTTAGAAGCTTAAAATGGCCCTCCAAATGATAGAATTGGCCTCGGGCTATTTCTAGAAAACTTGTAGATCTTTTCATTATCTTTCCAGGGACTCCTAGAATGCTCCATTCGGAGTTCTGTAGCACTCTATAGGTTATGTATAAGTCAGATATGTCAAGTGAGCAAAAACCCAAAAATACGCAACAATTAACAATTAAGCCCACTTACTTGCCTAAGACAAAAACTGAATTAGAATAAGAAAATAAAGGTCCAAGAGAAGTCAAATGAGCTAATAAGGATAGAAAAATATTTAACTAAAAGCACTCCATCACTCCTTCTTCAAGGGATCTATTTTTCCTCTTCACAACACCATTTTTTTGAGGTGTTCTTGGAGCTGAAAAATGTGGTTGACTCCATCTTCTTCACAAAACTTTTCAAAATACTCAATTTGAAATTCACCACCATGATCACTTCTTATTGAGATAATTTTGCATCCTTTTCATTTTGAATAAGCTTGGCTAATTTTCTGAATGCAATAAAGACATCACTCTTGGATCTTATAAACAAAGTCCATGTCAATCTATAATAGTCATCAACTATTACAAGCCCATAGTAATTGCCTCCTAAGCTCATAGTTCTAAAAGAACCAAAAAAATCTATGTGAAACAATTCAAGGGGTCTTGAGGTGGAAACAAAGTTTTTATTTTGAAAAGAAATCTTGGTTTGTTTTTCCTTTTGACAAGCATCACATAGTTTGTCCTTTTCAAACTTAAGTTTAGGTAAACCAATGACTAAATATTTTCTAATAAGCTTGTTCATGTGATGCATGTTAGTGTGACTAGCTCTCCTATGCCATAGCCACAATTCATCAATTTTACTTCTAGACAATTAATGTTGTGAATGAATGCATGTTCTATAGAGACTAAGTAGATGTTACCCTTTCTTTTACCTACATTGATAACCTCACCAGATTGACCATCACATATCAAACAATGATTATCATTGAAGGAAACTTTGAATCCTTTATCACATAGTTGGCTTATGCTTAGGAGATTGTGCTTCAATCCTTCCACATAAAGAACATTTCTGATCTTAGTTTTAAAGTTGTCTCCTATATTTCCTTCTCTAATTATCTTTCCTTTGTTATTGTCGCCATAAGTGACAAATCCTCCATCTTTTCGAGTCAAATTCATAAGCATGAACTTGTCACCCATCATGTCTCTAGAGCATCCACTGTCTAAGTACCGTACTGATGATTTAGCTCTAAGACACACCTGCAACAATCAAATTAAGTAGCAAAGAAAGGTACCCAATTAAGGTTGGGTCCATAGGGGTTAGTTATTTTTCTCTTTTTATTTGGAACCCAAATGCAGTCTCCATTAGGCACATAGAACCTTCTAGCATAACACCTATGAGATGTGTGACCTTTCTTCATGCAGTGATTGCAAGTTACAGAGTTTGATGCTCTTACAAAATGAGTCATTTGGGTATGCTTTGTTTTTGAAAAGCCATTTTGATTCATCTGTTTTGGAGGTACAAACTTGGTTTTTCCAAAAGGTTTTGCTTGATGTTTGTAACCCAATCCAGATGTATCTCCAGCATATTTTTGCACACTTAGGATATCAGCTAAATTGCAGTTTCCTTTATAAAGCATTTTCAAAAGATCAACCAAATAAGAATTTTTTGAAAGCAATAACATATTTTTCAGATTGACTTCTTTTGAAATAATCAAGTCTTTTTGTAAAGCTTTGGATTTATCTACACTTGTAGAAGAAGAAGCACACACACACACACACACACACCCATTGGCATTGTAGCTTGAAACAAGTTTTTCATTTTCTTCTTTCAAGTTACAAAGTTCAGTTTGCATTTCTACAAGTTTGGTGAAATGCCATCTAAGGTTACCTTTCATCCTATTGTTGGAGGTTGCAAGTTTTTAAGCCTCTTCATGCATATCATGGAAAGCATCAATAAGTTGATCAAGTTCAGGATTTACTTCTGATTCAACACTTGAGAGTTCTTCTTCTTCATCAATGATTGAAGTTAGACATACATTTGCTTCCTCAACTTCACTTGATGATTCAAAAGTTGTTGAAGCATTTTCTTCCCATGCAATGTATATTTCCATCTTTAAATCATCTTTATTTGCTTTTTCAAAAAGATAGGACATTCAGATTTAATATGGCCTGGCTTACCACATTTAAAGCAGTTGTTGTTGTTGTCACTCTTTTTGTTGTTGTTGTTGAACTTGGTGAACTTTCTGTTCTTGTTTTTCCTCATGAATTCGGTAAACCTCTTGACTGTTAGGTTCAGATTCTCATCACCTTCATCTTCACTTGAGTCTTCTTCTTTGTCAACATTTGAGGATGCAACTTTTAAGGCAATACTCTTTTGCTTTTTATTTGCATCTTCAACATGTGTTAGTTGAGACAATTCTGATTCATACTCAAGTAGCTTACCAAATAGTGCAGCCATGGACATCTTTGAAATATCTTTTGACTCCTTGATTGTTGTCACCTTTGGTTGCCATGGTCTTGTTAGGCATTTTAGTGATGTTTAATTCTTCAACATCAAATGTCTTTCCAAGACCAAGAAGATGATTTAAAATATATGTGAATCTAGTATGGAGTTGAGATACGTTTTTTCTAGTGTTTATCTTGAACATCTCATACTCATGAATCAAGGCATGCTTCCTTGATCTTCTGACTTCATCTGTACCTTCATGAGTAATTTCCAACATTTCCCACATCTCTTTCGCATCTTACACCTAACAGTCCTGAAAAATTCATCAGATGAAAGTGCAAAAGTAATCATGTTCTATGCTTTGAAATCATAGTGAACTACTTTTTTTTTCTGCATCTGTCATCTCATCCCATTCTTTGGGAATCATTTCATTATCAATAGTTTTTATTGGAATCAAAGGATCTTTTTCTATTGCATTCCATGCACCAGGGTCATTTGATTGAATGAATATTTGCATTCTATTTTTCCAAAAACTGAAACGCGCTCCTTCAAACATCAGAGGAAAATTGAGAGAGGCACCCTCTTTAAAGGTAATTTGTGAGGTATGCATTGTTTTTTAAAAAAGATAGTGATATTGAATAACACTCAAGAACCTGCTCTTGATACCAATTGAAAATAGTATGAACACACACAATAACCAAGAGGGGATGAATTAGTTTAAACTTGGTCTTTTAAAATCTTTAAAACAATTAGAGTATTATGGATCATATCACAACCAATCCTTTGAAACCTTTCAATCAATAAAATACCACCTTTAAAGAAAGAAATAGCTAAAATTATATTTCTGTTGATTCTGAAAAGATTAATCCAAATGAATAACAATCAATGACAATAAGAAGAGATAAAGAGAAAGTATTCAACACTAAGAATTATACTGGTTCACTTCTCACTTTGAGAAGCTACATCCAGTTTCTTCCAACAAACTTGGTTTGAGTTCCACTATTTACAAAATTCTTTTCTTACAAACTTATAGCAATCACCCTTAATCAAACCTAGATCAAGATCGGAAATCTAACTTCCTTAGACTCCTAGTGATCAAGACATAGAGAATCCTCTCTCAACTCTTCCATCTAGAGAAACCTACTCTAGACAAGCCTTAAGAAATCTTTTGTAATAGTAACAAACAAATTGAAATTCTAAAATGAATTACAAACAAAGTTTAATGAAGACAGACAACCTGATGATCCAAGGAATATGAATGCATATGATTTACAAATCTTGATCCATGTTGAATAAAAACAAATTTAAGAGAAAACTCTCCAAGAAATTCTTTAGAATCTTGCCCAAGAAGAAATCTTTCAAAGTAACATGAAGATTTTAAATTTGTGGGACAAGAGCTCAGTGACTCAAAGTATGTCTTCTCACTTCAGAAGGCTTTTGAAAATCTTTGAAATTTTCATAGTGTAATGATCTATATTTTTCAAAAGACCCAACAACTTTTTATAGAAAACTGTAATAATTGAATGTAATCGATTAAATTGTTAATGTAATCGACTAATTCTACTTTGTAATCAATTAGTACCATATTTAATCGATTAAAGTGTTCTTGAACTTTCTGGAAAAGATATATGAGCAAAGTAATCGATTAACACGGGAAGTCTTGTTTACAAAAACGTGTTAGGTAATCGATTACTAATAAATGGTAATCGATTATCACAGGAAGACTTATTTTGTGTTTGTGTAGTGTAATCAATTACGACATTGCTCTAATTGATTAAAGTGTTCATCAAAGCTTAAGTAATAGATTACCATAAGCTAGTAAACGATTAAAGCAGTGCGAAATAGTTTTTCCAAAACTTAAGCAATAAGCACTTGGCTTTTTATGCAATCATGAAAACTTAAAGTTTTTTCATAAAACATGTACTTTTATGAAAACCATGAATGCAAGCCAATGAATGATGTTTATGCAATGCAATGGATCATAGGATGAAACTCTTATGCATCTAAAGATTACATATGTCTTCAATTGAATGGGATGTAAAAGCTAAAACTTATCCAAGACTAAGAGTCTCAACATCTTGATCCACTTCAAGCTCCCCCTGTATCTAACATTCACAACAACCCAAAGAAAGTAGTTTTTATTTTATAAAAGATTTGAGGTATATCTAACATTCAAAACAATGCAAAGAAAGTATTTTTTTTATAAAATATTTGAGGTATTAAGTGTTCAATTTTGTGGTTTTGTAGTGTCACAGTGTGTTGTTATGTTGCTTTGTTTGACCATTTAATTTTAACATATTTGATTTTTATATATGTAGTGGTCACCTTATAAATTGTACTCTGTGGGAAGATCATGTTGTGAAGTTCATGGATTATTACAATGAATGTGCTAATAGTTAGTCCATAATTCTTATATTGACACAAGGCAAGATCAAAGAACGTCAAGGTTAAGTGACAATTGTTAATTTAGCTAAATTTACTTTGTATCACATTTTTTTTCAGAGATTTTTTTTAAGGGACCTTATTTCAATTTCCATTTCCAGTGGCAGGTGCTTTTCCTACTTCAATTTCTGACTCCTTTTATAGTTCAAAGCTAATTTTGGATCAGCAAATTCCAAAGATACAAAGCTTCAAAAAGAGGTTTTAATGCTTATTTTTTAATTTAGGTTTACTAACAAGTACACTTACATAATAAACAGTGTTTCTAATTCTGCTGCTTTGTAGTTTTGTGGATGCTCACTTTGAAGATGTATCAATAAATACTCAGCATTGTACCCAACTTGCTGGAAATTCTCAATTGTCTGCATCATCTCAATATTTTGATCAAGAAAAGTTTCTTTATAAAGCCAGTGTCAGAACTTTATCTGAAATCAATGATATAGGCAGAGTTGAGTCATATGAGCTGTTAAATTTTAAATAGTGTTTGCGTATTGTTTACTTTAATAATTGAAAATTATTTGATTAGGAAATTTCTTGTGTTGACTGTTGGAATAACTACAAAATTTTGTGTTGGACCAAACGAATGGTACTATCTCGCCTGTGGTTGATGCAATAAGAAGATTGACAGTGCTGATCAACCTTTTACATGCTCATGTGGATACAAGAATGAAAAACCTTTTTCAAAGTAAATATAGGTACAACAAGATTTTATATTTTTCCATAAGAAAAATTATGCGTTTAATTGACTGTATCTATTATTTGCACGAAATTTAACAGGTATTTGTTGGAAGTCAAGGTTTACTATCAGAAGGAAAATTTTGTTTTTGTATTCTTTGACCTTGAATGTGCTCAACTAATTGGGATGTCAGCTGATCGTCTGAGGAAAGTGACGGTTGAAGTATGCATAGTGTTTTATATAAGATAATTTCATATTCATTTTTTGTCAAAAATTTTAAATAGTATTTATCTTTTTATTCTTCATGGTAAATTTTTGAATGTATCATTTAGGCTGGTGAAATTGATCATCCTAAAGTATATCTAAAACCACTTGATAACATGTTGGGGTGTACTTTAGCATATCGAATTAAGGTGCAACCAAAATTTAACAATTCTTTTGTGAGTAAGATTGAATTCATTAAGACACATTCTGCATATGATGAGGTATAACACTTATGCATTTCTTTAAAAATTTATAATAAAATGTTTGTCAATGTTAATGATTCATCATTGTTATATCAATCAAATTAATTAGGTGACATCTGTTGGATATACGCGGAGTAATATGAAGAATGAAGCTTATGACTTAGAAGAATGTTTTGAGCTTTTCACATGCCTTTAAGATTGTAATTCAAATGAAGTGTAGGAGAAGCCAATCTTTTGCTCCTTGCATTGCATGCACATACTAATTAACATG
This sequence comes from Glycine tomentella, assembly GCA_007407185.1. NCBI lineage: Eukaryota > Viridiplantae > Streptophyta > Magnoliopsida > Fabales > Fabaceae > Glycine > Glycine tomentella. The sequence continues at coordinate 473,149 of PYAF01000349.1, forward strand.
CTTAAATGTTTTTCATTAAAACATCAAAGCTACTCACAATTTGAAAAAGGATTTAATTGAGTAATGTTTTTGGAAAATTATAATTTTACTATTTTAATCGATTACATAGTAGATTAATCAATTATTCAGTTCATGTTTAAAACTGGAAAAACTTTGTTGAACATTATAATCGATTACATAGAGGATTAATCGATTATTTGGTTCGTATATGAAACTGGAAAGTTTGGTGAAAACTTTAATCAATTACTCATTTCTTGTAATCGATTACATAGTGTAAAATGGTTTTTGTTCCTTGCTGTGATAATCGATTACCATTATTTATAATCAATTACATAGGCTATTTGAATAAACTTGTTTTTCTACTTTAATCGATTACTGATATTCGTAATCGATTACACAAGCTATTTTCTGAAACAACACTTTTCTGATTTAATCGATTATTTTGTTCGTTGTTGAAACCTAGAATGTGCCTTGAACACTTTAATCGATTAAGTGACAATTTAATCGATTACATATGCGTTTTAATCGATTATTTGGCTCGTGTAATCGATTACAGGTTGTTACAAAATTCTATTATAAATAGAAGGAAGGCTTCGCTTGAAATTTAACATGAACACTTCGTATTTTCTGAGTATACACAAGCCTTCTAAGAGTTTGAAAGTGATTTTCTGGGTTTACTAACTTTGTCCCACTCTTTAATCTTCATGGGTATTGAATGATTTTTGGGCAAGAAACTAGAGTTTAATGGAGAACATGTTCTGAAATTCTGTTTTCTGCTATTCAACCTTGATTGGTAATTCATATGCATTCACATTCATTGGATCATCAGGTTGTTTCTCTCCATAATCTTTGATTGTAATTTCATTTTTGTAATTTATGTTATTTGATGCTATTGTAAATGGGTTCTTGAAGCTTGGGCTAGAGTAGTGTTCTTTAGGAAAGAACATAGTAGTGTTCTCTGGTTCTTGTTGGATATAGGGGGTGCATCATGAAGAATGGAAGACTTTGATTCAAGATTGGTTTTGAGCTTTGAACATGCTTGGATGCCTTGAAGTTGTAATTGATTCAAGTGAAAAGGAAAGGCTAATCTGATGATCCATGTTTTGCATTCATTCATTCATTCATTCATAAACTTAAATGGGTTTCATAAAAAATAACAAAGCTTTTATAATTTGGTTAAGGTTTTAATCTGATTGAAAGGTTTTTGGAAAAATGCTATTTTCACTGGTTTAATCGATTACCTTACTAATATAATCAATTATTTTGTTCTTCGTTCTATCTAGAAAATCTTTATGAACATTGTAATCGATTGCCCATCGGAATAATCGATTATTTGGCCTTTGTTTACAACAAAACTTCTTTGTTAATGATTTTAATCGATTACTTAAGTGTTGTAATCGATTACATAGTTAATCATTAATTTTAAGCCTTGCTGTGATAGTCGATTACCACACATTGTAATCGATTACATAGGCTATTTGAGAAAAGTCACTTTTCTGTCTTAATCGATTACCAAAGCTTGTAATCGATTACACGTTCACTTTGAAAATATAATTCTTCTGCTTTAATCGATTACCAAATCTTGTAATCGATTACTTGGTGCATTTTGTTATCCTGAAACTTTCTGTCTTAATCGATTATAACTCGGGATAATCGATTATTTTGCTTGTTGTTCAAACCCAGTAACATTCTTGAACGGTTTAATCGATTACATGGTTATTTTAATCGATTACAGAAGCGAATTAATCGATTACAGAAGCGAATTAATCGATTATCAGGTGCGTTTAATCGATTACAGTTAGTTACAAATTCTGTTATAAATAGGATTGAAGGCTTAGCTTGTTTCACAACTTGACCATTCGTATTTTTGAGTATACACAAGTCTTCTAAGCAATTCCTAAGTGATTTTCTGTGTTTTTACTTCTTGCTTCATTCAAAACATCAATGAGTCTTTGAATGATTCTTGAGCAAGATTCTTTTCAAGATTAAGGAAAAGCATGTTCTGATCTAGTTTGCTACTTAACCTGATTTGGTAATTCATTTGCATTTCATTCATTGGATCATCAGGTTATCTCTCTCCTTAATCTTTGTGTGTAATTCTGGTTTTGAATTTCTGTGTAAATTTGCTATTGTAAAGTGGGTTCTTGCTTGTATCTAGAGAAGGGTTCTCTAGTGTGAAGAATATAGTAGTGTTCTCTAGTTCTTTGTCTCTTAGAATCTAATAGTGTTTTAGATTTCTATTCTTTATCTAGGGTTGATAAAGGGAGATGTTGTAATTGCATGTAAGAACATAATTTTATAATAGTGAAACTCTAATCTAGTGTTGATTAGAAGAAACTGGATGTAGCTTCAAGTTGTGAAGTGAACCAGTATAAATTGCTTGTGTCTTTGATTCTATTTTTCTATCTCTCATCTTATTCATTGTTCTTTGATTCTTTGATTCATATTCATTGTTCAACAAGTTCTGTTTTGATCTATTGAATTCTTGGGGCTGAGACATTTGATTGAGTAAATTGATTTCTTAGTTTTGAAAGTGATAAAGATTTTGAAACTCTAATTTGATTTAGATTTTAAAATACCAAGGTTTTAACCAATTCACCCCCCTCTTGGTTATTGTGAGTATTCCTATTATTTTCAGTTCTTGTTCATTAGAAGTCTAATAGGGTTTTAGATTTCTATTCTTTATCTAGTGTTGATAAAGAGAGTTTGCTGTAAAGCTTGTAAGAATAGAAACTTATAGTGGAACTCTAATCTAGTGTTGATTAGAAGAAACTGGATGTAACTTCTCTTGAGAAGTGAACCAGTATAAATTGTCTGTGTTGATTTTCTTTATCTCTATTTCAACAAGTCATCTTGTTCATTTGTTCTTGGTGTCATTATCATTACCCAACAAGTTCTGTTTTGAGCTGTTGATTTCTTGAGCTAAGTGATTTGATTGATTAAAAACATTCTTGGTTTAAAAGTGATTAAGATCCTTTAACTCTAATTTTATAAATAAATTTTTAAAAGACCAAGTTTAAACGAATTCAGCCCCCCTCTTGGTTATTGTGAGTATTCCTATTGTTTTCAACATCTCAGCCTACTTAATCTGATGAAAATGTTGAATCCCAACCTACTAAAGAATTGTCTGCTATAAATCTTGATTATCAACCTTTTGAGGAAATTTCTGCTGTCAATCTTGAATCTCAGCCTGTTGAACAAATGTTTGGTGTAAATATTGAATTTAAGTTTGAGACAGTAAGATAATTAAATAACAATGCAATGTAGAGAGCTCTAGAATTCTTGATCTCTAAATTTGATGATCCTATCACTGCCATAGTAAAGAGCACATATCCAAATCTGTTGTAACATTACAACAATGAATGTTTCTTGCAATGCCAAGCAGTTTTGGCTTCCACAATTGAGACAATGGATCAAATTAATCAATATGTTATGTATTAATTCTAGGTTTTTCATTTAATTTTAAAAGATAAATTTATTCTATTTAGATGGAGAAACATTTAACTTTGAATATCACATGGCTTAATAAAGTTTTTCTCTATTATTGTAGGAAAAGAAAAATAATATTTAAGCTCAGACTCATTTGATAGAAAGAGATGGAGACAACCAGAATTTTGAAGCACTGGCACTTGAATTCCAGCATTCTTTAAGAACTTCTAGACTTCCAGCATTATTTAAGCTTATAGTTGGTACCCTAATCATGCTCTTAAGGAATCTAGACCAAGCTAAAAGGTTTGTGTAATGGTACTAGATTAGTAGTAACTAGATTAGGGAAGCATGTGCTTGAGGCAAGAGTTATGGATGATGATAAAAATAGCAAATTGATATACATACCACGGATGTCATTTTCTCCATCACAGAGTCCATGACCTTTTAAACTTATTAGAAGGAAATTCCTAATTTTTGTGTCATTTGCTATGACACTAAATAAATCTTAGGGCCAGTCACTAGAACATGTTGGTTTATACCTTCCAAAACCAGTATTTAGCCATGGACAATTATATGTAGTAATTTCTAGAGTTCAAAACAAATATGGTTTAAAGATCTTGATACATGACTCAGATAAAAAGCCAATGAAAATAGTACTATCAATGTAGTATTTAAAGAGGTGTTCCATTATGTTGAGCTGGTACATATCTAAATTAACTGAATCTGATATTGTCACAGTTTTGTATTCAAATACTTGATATTGTTTAATGCAATAGCAAAAATATATAACCACCTAAAACTCTTCATGGGCAGATGTATATTTATTAAAGAACTTTATTTTGAAACAAGGGCTGTAAGTTAATGTCATCTTCAGATTTGGATATTTATGAGTGCATTGATTAGTATTATATTGTACCATTTTAAATAACTAATAGTTTAAGTGTTTAATGCAGTAGCTTTCTCAATCCTCTGGCTTTTTGGAAACAATCATTTTAATCAATTCCACCTCCTTTTTTGAACATAAGTTTTACATTTAAGAATGCAGGAAAAATTCACATTTTCATGGATACGTCACTGCAGACTGATTACAAAACCTTGCATGTTGGATTCCATTGAGAATTGGTCACTGGTTTGATTCCATGTACATTTTCATTCAGTTTCTAGTCCTTATATGACTTTTTAATATATTTAACATGGTATTGGATTCTATTGAAATTTGCTTACAAGTTTGAATCCATGTAAATAAATAAGTATTTAATCTGTTTGTTTTGTAGTCATGGAAATTTCAATCTTATCTTTTTAATTAAACTAGCAATGTTATGCAGGTAACAAACAATGGAAAGAAGATAAGCCATTGATGATCAATACATGCGTAATTTAGATAGAGTTAGACATGACCTGATCATTGAAAAGTTTCTCTTATATTACTATTTTAAGTTATTTGATACTTTTAATTATAATTATAATTTTTAGATATATATATTTATGTTTGACTTGATATAAATCATTTTCAGTTATTCTATATCTATTATTGTTTAAATATATATCTTTATTCTACACTAGCAGAATTTGCCATGAGCTATTGATTGGATAAACAACAGGCTAATAATTAAACATGTCAAGAAAAAGAAAATAAAGGAATCAACTAAAGCCATTTTTCATGCTGCATAATTTACGGGAAAATTTTTTAGTTTGTGTTTTTTTAACATTTATATATCATGAACTTAGACTACACATCTTTAAATTTGTATTATAAACAGAATAATTAATGAATTATTTACAACTACAAACAATTTAATTAGTGCGGAGCACAGTGCAACATAGTTGTGTGTCCGGTGCATAGACACGGGTTACCTACTAGTATCTTTCTAATTTTAACCCTTTTAAAGGTAATGATATTATCAAATTCTACAGTTTGATAGTGTCATGTTATTTTAACAATTAATGTATATATACTAATTTCTAATTAATTTATATATATATATATATATATAAATGTGCTATTTAATATCAATATTTTTAATAAACAAAGAAAAAAATATTCAGGAGACCCCAATATGATAAAATATAAATAAACTTTTTGAAATTTTGTGAACTTAATTTATCTTATAAAAATATTCAATTGAATTATGAAATGAACAAAATTTAATATCAATGAAACGACGCTTAATGTTAAAACTATACCTTGTCTTTTAGAATTGAGAATTTCTAATTTTTCTACGGAGACTACAATATAACTCAAAGTAGAATTGGCTGCTTCCTTATCTCTAAGGAGTGGATGGACTCTTGGTCTGGTTGTTCCCAATTTGTGTATGATAGGAGCATATCAGACCATTATCCTCTTCTTAGAAATTCTAACCTTGATTGGGAACCTAAACCTTTCAAGGTCCTTAATCGTTGGTTCTCTTGTGAAGGCTTCATACAAGAGGTGGAACTCCTATGATGTACAAGGATGGGCAGATGAAGAGATTAAAGAAAGATTTGAAGTGCTGGAACAAAGAAAGCTTTGGGGATATCCAGAATCAAGCACTACTACAGAAGCTGCATTCTAAGACGCGCAATCGAAGACAGTTGTAGCTTAACCGTCTTAGAAGTCTGTGCGGCGGCTTTTCGTAAATAATTAGTTATATTCAAAGACGGTGATAGATCAACCATCTTTGTTGGTTTAAAACAACATACAAAGACTGTCTTTGAATTAAAAGTTGAATATAAATCCTAAAATTACCTTTTCATGCGTTCCGTCTCACAACATCTATTCGCGACCTTTGTGTATGTGCCGTCAGCCACTGTGCTTGTTCCCTCCGTCACTCCATCCTGGTCTCCGTCAATCGCTGGTGGCCGTTGCTTCTCCTTCTACAAGGTTCTCCTAATGTCTTTTTCTTTCGCAAAACCAGGTTTCAAATCATTTTCTTCTTTTGGTTTAGGGGTTTGACATTTTGGGGGTTGGGGTTTATGGGTTCAACTGCCGATTCTCTGAGTTTCTTTTCCCTTTCTCTTTCTGTCTTCTTACATGTCTTTTTTTTTCTAGGAATCAAATCTCAGAACCACTAAGTGAATCGGATTCTTCTTTTTCCTTCAACAACCATTGGCGTTCAATAGGTGCCTTTTTTCTTTTATTTGCTTCCTCTGTTTCTTTGTTAATCATTACCTTTGCTTTAAAATATTCCTACCAATTATGAGCACAACATGCAAACTAAATGACTGGTAATGTCATGCCTCCTTTTTAACATGCTCTTGTTAAAATCAGCCACTCTCCAATCAATATACTTAATACTTATTATTATTGTTTACACAAGACAAGTTTATATTATTATTATTATTATTAGTCAAAGGCACACAAAGTCTTGGGGTTATAAGACTCATAACAAATTCTTGAGAAAAAGAAAGATGCATTTTCCAATACGTTCGTCTTGTTGGACATGTTTGTGTGTTGCGGGAGCAACTTGTTTTGACTGTGTGAGAGAGGCACTGTCTTTCAAAAGATTTGTTACCAATCAATTTGGTTGTGTTTGGGATTTTATTTTTAAAATTAGGGTTTTTAATTTAGGATTTGTATGTTGTTTAGGGATTTTATTATTTTCTATAATTGTTGTATTCCCGCTTGGGTCCTGGTCCTGGTCTTATAATGTTGTCGCTTGAAGTAATGGATTATATGTTTCACCTTATGGTATAAGGCCATGTTTGGATAATTTTCTCCATTAACACTCATAAGAGAAGAAAATAAGAATCAATAATGAGAAAAAAAGATAACTCCTGTAACTGATATAAGTTAGCCTTTTTCAGTTCCAATAACCTTGTATGTATGCCAAATGGGTCGTCCTTTCTATTGGGTTGGTTTTATGAGGAATTATAAATTTAAATATATTAAGAACTGTGCGTTTTTATTTTTGCCAGGAAATGTCTAGTACAATCTAAGACTGTGATATTGTTACCTTTGCAACCCACAAGAGTATTCAAAGTTCTATTGTTATCATTTTTTTCCAAAGAGGGACAAAACCCAGGAAGCAAGGCAAGGTTCCAAACTATGTAGATGACACTAGACTAGTGCATAACAACAATAAATTAAGTAGCCTTAAGAAGAATATTGAAATAGTAGTATTGTACTATCAGTAAAGAACAAAAAATAAATTTAAGGGCGTGGTCTTGTCCTATTTATATTTATGCTATGTTTATATTTATGTCTTGCTTTAGAGAAGTCATTTGTTATCCTTAAACTCTGCTATCTAAGGGTGTCGTCCTGTCCTATGAGAACTTTTGTTTCTCTCTCTGAAAAGCATACACATGCAGGCCACCATCAATTTGTAGAGTAAGCATGGTTTTGTATTTTGCTATTTTATTTTGGTCTGCTAGTTTGAACTTGTCGCTTGATGAGTCACTATTTATCACTATTTACTCATCTTTCTGTACTCATTTTAATCCCTAACTTGTGCTTAATTGTTTATATTTTGCATTGTTTCTCATTTAGGATTTAATTAGACTAATAATTCGGATTTTAATTAATTTGGATTATTTTAAGTTTAATTATTCTAATTTTTATTTACAGGGCAGTTTAATAATTAATTGAGCTTGGAGTTAATTTATGGACTTGAAGATTAGTGCGCCACGTCAGCATCAGCTTAATATTTTCCATATCAAAATATAGATTTCGTTTTTATTTTTATTTTATCTTTAGGGATTT
>PYAF01000351.1:6016-50827 GCA_007407185.1 Glycine tomentella
TAGGGGAAGGTCTTATACTTAGTTTTTTGGTATACGGGGTAATCCATTCAGGCTTTTGGCCCCTTAATTCATGCTTCCCTTGAATTAAGGTGCCATAGGTTTTGGTATTGGGCTTAGGTTTTGTAAGGGTACTACTTGTACTGCTATTCTGTTACATATATATATTATATTTATCTTTGCTGATCAAAAAAAAAAAAATGTTGAAAATAAAGTTTATATCTATATTTAACTTTGATTGTTTGATTAATGTTTGCCATTCTCAGGCTTTGGAGCTCCAGAGAAATTTAGAAAATGTTGGGGGTGAAAAATTAAAATCTCAGAAGTCAAAGGTCCAGAAAATTCAATCTGTAAGCATCTTGTATATTAAGAACCTTCGATTATATTTGATATTGGGAATTGTGGATGTACTAATAGTTCCCCTTTTACTAGGATATTGATAAGCATAGTTCAGAAATAAACCGTCGTAAGGTCCAAATAGAGACAGGACAAAAAATGGTGAAAAAACTGACTAAAGGAATTGAGGATTCAAAGAAGGAGAAAGACCGGCTTACTGAGCAAAAGGAGAAGCTAAATCAAGCCTTCAAAGAAATTGAGCAGAAAGCATTTGTAGTTCAAGAGAACTATAAAAAAACCCAAGAGGTTCATTTTATTGCCTTGTTTTGAATTATGTAAAATTGGTGCCTATGTAATGAAATACATTGAAAATGTATAGTGCAATCCACCTATGTAAAGTTATGCATTCAGCTTGATTGTTGTATGGTTGTCTAATTTATTTTAACCATACAGGTGATTGACAAACATACAATTGTCTTGGAGAAAGCAAAATCAGAGTACAATAAGATGAAAAAAGTGATGGATGAATTGCGTGCATCTGAGGTACTGGTTTGTTCATTTTTCACGTCCCATAAAACTTGGACTTTTCTCATTGCAATCATTAATTTGCAGGTTGATGCCGACTTTAAATTAAAGGACATGAAGAAAGCTTACAAAGAATTGGAAATGAAGGGGAAAGGTTACACGAAAAGACTAGATGATTTGCAAACTGCCCTTCACAAGCATCTCGAACAGTATGCCATTAGATTACTGTTTTTGAGTAGTTTTTAATCACTCTGAAGTTCTTATAGGACTGTAAATGGTATGCAGAATTCAGGCAGATTTAGTGGATCAAGAAAAGCTACAGGCTACATTGGATGATGAACATCTTAATGCTGGTTGTGACCTGAAAAAGGCCTGTGAAATGGTTGCTCTGCTTGAAGCACAACTAAAGGACATGAATCCAAATCTTGATTCAATTTCAGAGTATGAGTTTTTATAACTTGTTACTCCAGTTATCTCTATTTTTCTGATGTTGCAGTAACAAATATTCATAATTTCTTATGATTATCAGATATCGAAAGAAGGTATCTTCATACAATGAGCGAGTTGAAGAACTTAATGCAGTCACGCAGGAGCGGGATGACATAAAGAAGCAGTATGATGAATGGAGAAAGAAGAGGTGTGCATGATATTTTTTGTTTATACCATTGAATTTATTTTATGTCTTGCTTTTTGACAAAAATGTTACCTGAATGTGTCATGGCAGATTGGACGAGTTTATGGAAGGATTTAATGCCATATCTTTAAAGTTAAAGGAAATGTATCAGGTTTGGGAATCTGATCTCTCTCTAAGTGCTGCCTTGAGTTGACAGTCATGGAATTGTGCTTCACTCTCTAGTATTACGTACTGGCATTTTAACTTGTTAAGGATTGTCACCTTTCTTAAGACCTTCAGACCAGCATGTTGGCAACTTGGTGTGACTACGGATGTTCAAGTTGTCAATAAAATTTTACATTGCTGGTTGTAAAATGGCACTGAACCAAAATTATTTTCATTTTTAAGGGGCTAATCTTGTTGTACACAGTCTGCCGACAGATATGTAAATTTTTTAGGACAAATTACTATATTCCTCTGAATTTATTTGCTTAAGAGTGCGAGTTTAAATATTAACCACAAAATTGGTAGTATGTGGTATCAATGTACATTTGCTAGAGTCTAGTGGTAACAGAATGATTTCACCATATAATTAGTAGAAATATTTGAAGAAAGCTCACTATTCTTAACATTGATTCAACCCTGCCATGAACCATCTGTTATTTCTGTTGCCTTCTGAAGACATGCCAGCACTCTTAAGTTGTCACTTCTAAATTAGGCATCTTTTACTGTCTCTGTTGTCTAAAACCATTGGAGAATGTCTCACAACAATGTTAGATTGAGCTCAGGAACTTCTCTCATAGTGGTTACCATTCCTTTTCTGTCGTGCCTCTTTACAATGGTGTCTTCCATTTCCTGTTTTCTTTTCACTGCAATACGTAATTTTCCTTAGGTGCATCCCTATCTCCACCAGTTTTTGTTTTCTTAAATTGTGATACTGTTTTGTAAATTGTAATCGGAAGTCATGGTTTGTAATAAAGCTTGTTAAAAGTTGTGGTTTGGTTTATCTTTGATGTTTCTTTTGTTAAGTGTAGTTAAAAGCTGTCAAAGGGTGACAGTGTTATTGAGAAATGAGAACTTTAAATCGTTTAGCAACAATCAAACTTTTGGTTAACATAGACTTGTGTGCTAACCAAATTTTAGCAGTTGTGTTCCATAGGCTTGTTATCATTAATATGTTAAACCACTTTTATTGTTTGCAGATGATCACTCTTGGAGGTGATGCGGAACTTGAGCTTGTGGATTCTTTGGATCCTTTCTCTGAAGGTGTTGTGTTCAGTGTCAGACCACCAAAGAAAAGCTGGAAAAATATTGCAAATTTATCGGGTGGTGAAAAGGTTCTCAGCTTTTTGTTAGATTTCCTTGGCGTTGGCCTCAATTCTTGTATTGCAAATCATTGTGTATAAACAAGATTTCTATTTTCTGGGTGGAACTTGCATGTGCATGTTGCTGCTTGTTCTAAATCATTTTCTTAAACAAGCAAAAATGTCAAAAAGCCTTCTTGGAGACCATCATCTTTATCCTCTCTCAAATTCAGTGATATAATTTTGTTATTTATTTTGCAGACTCTTAGCTCGCTGGCTCTTGTATTTGCTCTTCATCATTACAAGCCTACCCCACTCTATGTAATGGATGAAATTGATGCTGCCCTGGGTACATACTAATAACTTTATTCCTAAACTCTTTTATTGTAAATGCTATATAGGTTTGCAATACATTAAAGTCGTGCTATATGGTTTGGCAGACTTCAAGAATGTATCTATCGTCGGGCATTATGTGAAAGACAGGACCAAGGATGCTCAATTCATAATCATTAGGTAGTTTTGGTACCCAATAATTTATGTTTTGCGCGGATTATTATTAGTAGAGCATGTTAGTAACATATCCATTTAACACATTTTTTACTATTTGTTGAAATTTATTGGAACTAACATAATTTTGGGTCTCACTTATTTAGTGAGTCTTACTCATGATTTTGTGTTTTCAATAAATCTTAACTGATAATAAAGAGTGTTAAAATATGTTGCTAACACTTTTCATCTGCATAATTAATCTAATACTTGCCATGGTATGTTTCTTACCCCTGCAGTCTTAGGAACAATATGTTTGAATTGGCTGATCGACTTGTTGGGATATATAAAACGGATAATTGCACAAAGAGCATTACTATCAATCCGGGGAGTTTCGTGATATGCGAAAAGGCTGCTTGATGGAGTTGTCAACGTTTTGTTGATGTTAATTTGAAGAATACTCCAACAATTATTGTCCTCCTGTACTAGTTTGATTTTGCATGTAATCCTAATTGTTATTAAGTGTCTTATATGTTGTTATATATAAAGTTATGGGGTTTGACTTTTTAGTGTAGTGTGCACATACGAGAAAAATGAAAAACATATGTAATTAGTTTTATCTATTCTATGGACTTTTCTTTTGTTTGTTATGTTTTGATAGGAATATTTTTAAAAATGTTTTAGTTTGGATTTTGATTTAGAAAATAAATTCTATATTTGAAATCAATTGTAAAAAAAAAATTGAATAAATTTAAAATTTATTTGAAATTCATTAAAACATGAAAATGGTTTAATTATATTATATTAAGTTGGTTATTAAGGGTAAAGTGACCAATGTAAATTAATAAATTCAAGGCCTCTCTTTTTAAATTTGTAATTTTGGTTCTCTTAAAATTTTATTGCTCATTTGATCTCTCTAGTTTTGAAACTTTATAATTTTGATCATTTTGTTAATTTTTATGTCGTTATATTATTGATGGTGATAGTATATTTAGATGACTTGACATGTTTAAGAAGAGTTTATTAAAATATAGATGTGATTAATGTTTATTTTTAATTCAATTAAATAAAAATAAAATAAAAAATTGTCTAGACTCCATATCCCTTCTTCCTCAATCTTTCTTCTCCCTTTTTGTTTTGGTCTTCTAGAATTGAAGAGATTTGACAGCTAGAGAACTCCTCCCTCCCTCACTTAGTTTTATCCATTCATTTATTGTTCTCTTTATTTTCTTTTTTTCATTATTTCTATTGATGAAGCTTCCAAAATCTTACTCTTCTGCATGAATTAACCTGCCACCTAGCTCAGGCCACATCCACCCTTGATTTCGCACTCTCCTTGTCATTATTGTAAATGATACTAGAATTCCTTTATTTTTTTTGTTTTTAAATTAATTTTGACTTGATTAATTAAAATTAAATAATTATCATATTTTTATTTTAATAAATTCATCTTAAACGTGCAAATTCATTTAAATAGACAATCAACATCAATAATATAACGATAATACATAGAAATAACGAAGAAAAGTTTAAAAAAGAAGACCAAATGTTGTAATAAAATTTTAGGAGACCAAAATTACAAATTTAGAAAAAGAGGAGGATCGAAATTACAATTTAGTCTAAATTTAATTTAGAATCAACTCATTTGTTATTTCTTTTTTTTTTTAGTAATTATGTTATTGGACGGTGTATCCATTAGTTTTGTTGATGACTAATTAGAACTTGGTGGACCACCTTTAATAAAGTTTTATCCTCTCAATCAATTTTTCTCCATTCACAATATTCAAACTTAAAATTTTATTTAAGGAAATCAAATCTAATATCATTTTAACCAATAAATTGTTGACAACTCATTTGTTATTGAAATTTTATGTTAGAATTTGTATATTTAAAGTGCTATGAAATTGATAAGATTTTCAAATCTAATCATCTATTTTTTGACGTCTTAAACAATATTTATAAATCAAATCAAGCCTTAATTTTAAACGCCAAAATCAACTTTAACATAATTGTGTCTCCTCTAAAGTAACTATTATTTAGGCTCTAAAGTAACTTAGGTATATTAACCGTTAATTTAAAATAGGTTATGTTCAGGACATAATTGATTTTAAGGAGACTGTCCTTCCAATTCATATAATTGATTTTGAGATAAATCCAGGCTCGGTTCAATTAACATCGTCTATAGGCGTTCACCCAATAAAAAGACCTTCATAATTCGAATGTCTAGAAAAGATGTTAAACCGTATATTTTTTATTCTAAATACTCTCTTTATTTGAAAAATGAACATAATTTACATTTTAATTTTTTATAAATGAACATTTTTATAATAATAAATAATTATAAATGAAATTTGTGTTGCTAGTAACCTTTTGGGCTTTTTTATAATTTTTAACGTCACTGACAACCAATTCAAAAATGCATTATTGATTTTAGTATTTTTTTACAGAATTATAAATGTTTAAAATTATCTATTAATTATATTTAGAATAATTTTACCGAAAAATAAAACGAAAAAGCTTATTTATATTATTTTTTTAATCACTGTAATACATTTTTTTTGATGGAGGGGCGTGTATATTTTAAATAAGAACATAAAAATATAATTTAAGCAATTTTTTATGAGAATATAATTTACTATAAAGTATATTATATAAGAAATTAAATCCACAAGAAAATGACAGATAAATGCACAGTGGCAGGTTCACCACTTTTTATTGCAACTTTTTGTAATATAGGCATATATAGGGATAAGGTAGTCAGTGTTTCAGCAAGTTGGAACAAACAGTGGGGTTGTTGCAGACTCTTCCTCTCAGTCTCAGTAATACTGTAACTAGCTGGAGATAAGCTTCATGGGCACCAAGAAAAAAAAAAAAAAAAGAGGGATGCACATGCACAATCTTGTTTTTTTGAAAATGGGATACACTTAATTTGGAACTGTTTGTTTTTGTTTCTTATTAAATATTAATTGAACATAATGCTGATCTTACAAGGCTAATTAATCCTTTTTTTTAAGGCCAAGACTAATTTCTTTTTCTCTTACTAATAATATTTTTAAGAAATTAAAAGAAAAAATATTTATTATAAAAATCATAACAAAATATAAAAAATGTTATGGGTTATGCAATTTTGCACATCTCAAAAAAAAAAAAAATTCTTAATCAATGTCCTTATGTCTTAAGGACATCGATTAGCATTTATCTTTTTTTTTTTTTATCAATAAAAATGGGAAGACAATATTAAAAAATTTAAATACTCACATATACTGTTGAATCAATTTAGCTCGATACTTAAATACAAAAGGCTAATTAGTTAATCTTGAAAGTTGATACAAGACACTGCTAAGCTTGTATGGCCTAATCGTAAAATATACTAACTGAACAACTGTGCATAAATGACGTTTTTTTTTCATACATAAATAAATGACGTTGGGTGTATATTGCAAATAATAATAATAATAATAATAATAATGACGTTGGATAACTTTGTTTCCTATACGAACTATTAAAAAAAAATGGGATTTAACTTCTAATCTATTTTTCATTAAAAAAAAAAAACTTCTAAGCAATTTAGAATAAATAAACAATCTTAATTATTGATAAGAAAATCAATTGCTTACCAGAATATAATAAACAAACCATGCATTCATATGTTAAAATATCATCAAAGCTTGATTTTCTCGTTAACAAGTTAACAGCTAATATAAAGGCCATATATGCCCACACTTTTTTTTGTAGTTGTAGACTTGTAGTTGCTGAAAAACACGAATGCACGGTTTGGAAAAAGAGTAAAAGACTTTACATATAAAAAGGTAAATAAACCTAGTAGACTTGTTGATTTAGAATTCAAGCATCCATAAATTACTGAGTTGGCCTTTTTTATTTATTCATAGAAATCGATGACTGTATAAAAAATTTATAATAACTCACAAATGCTAATAAATTAATTGAATTAAATTCTCTTAACCTTGAGTTGGAATGAAATATCCTTCACTTTTGTAGGTAAATGAACGTTAAATAAACTTAAAAATCATTGTACTTATTATCAACAGTTCGTGCATAAAAAGGTGGAAGTTATTTTCGGCCCCTATGGAAGAGGTTGGTTAGTTTACTATTCGTTCTCCTTCCCGGACACCAAGATAAAAATTGTTTGGGTAAAGAAGAACTTAGACAACACTTTTCAAGGACGTTTGAAGACCTATGACATTTTCCCCTTTAGAAATAATTTTCGTTAGTTTCACAACCACCTTTACACCTTTATTATACCGTGTTGTGAAAATATATACGAAAGTGGTAGACCTTTTTGTAAATATGAAGTGGCTAATTTTAATTTTTCTTTTACATTAGACATGATGATTCTGGCAAATATATATATATATATATATATATATAATTTGTATTGTTTAAAGTGTAACTCATTGAAAGAGTAAAATAAGTAATCTCATTTATCAATAAAATAATTATTAGAATTGTATTTAGTAAAATATAAATATTGTAAGTGCTGATTAGCTTTTGCTAATAGTACCTCTATTTCTATATGTTTACATTTTCTGCTATCTACATCTCTGTATATTCTGTTATTTGTTATGTCAGTTAGGAAGTTAGTTAATTCAGTTGTACAGTTAGGTGCTTCTGTTTAGAGGTTATATAAACCTCTCTTGTACCTAACATATACTAATTTTTTAATACTAGAATGATATCAGAAGTTCAGTTCTCACTTTTATTTTCTCTATTATCTCTTACCTTTCTCTAAAATGGTATCAAGAGCCATTTTTTTGCACTGATTGTGCATTTTGGCAAGCCTGAGTCTTGTTCTTGCTTCTTGTTCCTGTTCGCGTTACTGGTCATCACGCATTGTTCATCCTGTTTACGTCACTGTTCATCGCGTTCCTATTCACTCGTGAGCTTGCATTTGGTCTCGTTCTTGCTTGGGTTTCTCCTTTTGGTGTTGTCTATGCTGTTTGGAGTTGGTTTTGGCTCCTTTCCTATTCGTGACTGAGTTTTGGTGATGTTATTTGGCTCAATTTGTTCGCCATTGGCTTTTGGTGCTACTGTTTGGCTTGTTTGCCTCAGTTTGTTCGTGTTTTCGGTTAGCTTTTGCTTTCGTTCCCATTTTGGGTGTTATCTGGTTCACTGGTTATTTGTGTTCTTTGGTTTATTCATGGCTTCCGCTCCTTTGCACTCTGTTTCACATACATTTCCCAATTCTGTTGATGAGAATTGGATGATTCAAACTACTTACACTGGCGTCAACATGTTGAGCCAGTTATTAAGTCTCATAAGCTGCAGAGGTTTGTGGTTAACCCAGTCATTCCTCCTAGATATCTCACAGAAAGTGATCAAGTGGCTGATAGAATTAATTCAAAATTTGAAGCCTGGGAGGTTCAGGATCAGACTCTCCTTGTTTGGCTTCAGTCCACTCTTTCTAAATCTGTTTTGTCTCATGTTCTTGGTTCTGAACACTCTTACCAAGTTTGGGACAAAATTCATGAACACTTTAGCCTACACACTAAATCTAGAGCACGTCAATTATGCACTGCAACGAGAGTAGTTTCCCTTGATGGCAAATCTATTGATGAGTACTTGAGGAAGATTAAAGGCTATGTTGATGAGTTAGTTGGAGTTGAAGTTCCAGTGAGACATGAAGAGTATGTGGATGCCTTGCTGGAAGGTCTCCCCTCTGATTATGCATCAATAATTTCAGTTATTGAAGGGAAAAAGAGAACGCTCTCTATTGCTGAAATAAAGGCACTTTCTATATGGACATGAGACTAGACTTAACAGATATAACAAAGAGATTCAGGTATTAAGCTCTCCTTCTTTAAACTACACTCAAGGGTACACAAATTCTAGAAGTTCCTATGGTCGGAATGGTGGTGGTTTTTCTGATAATGGCACTGGTGGCAGCAATGGATCTGGCAGTGGTTGTGGGGGTGGCAGATTTGCCAACTTCCAATGTCAAATCTGTCTCAAGTTTGGACACACTGCAAATATGTGTCATTATAAGTTAGATGTTGCTTTCAAGCCTCATGAATCTCTTGCTTTCTTTGATCCTGTCACCAGTCAGCCTATTCCATATTCAGTGGGATCTACTAGGACATCTAACACCTGGACTAATCCTAACTACAAGCCTGCAACTCAATTTGGGAATCAACCTTGTAACACCCCGTGTATACCCGGCGTAGTATCATTATGATTAAATCAAATTAGCGCTTAAACAGAGTTAAATTAAAACCTTTTTATCGCGGAAGCATAAAACCAAAACCATATTTCTTGATTACATTATGTATGGAATAACAACCCACATCAAGCATCAACAAGCCCCTGCTTAACCAGATCATACAACCAAACCATAGGCAGAAACACAAATATCTCAAAGATATATATAAACAGGAGAAAACCTCAACATTACATAACAAAACAGGTTATGTACAACATCAATATCTGGCACCCGAGGTGCATATACATAAGAATAAGCGTCCGAGCGTTTTCTGATCCCTAGGATCCTTCCTCACACGAGGGCATACATATATATATATATATATACACATCAAGTATACAAAACAAACTACATGTACAACACATGCCTTCCCTCTACAGGGGTACAAAACATAAACAAAAGCTAAGCCGAGCTCCAAGCCATCCACTGCTGCCCAAGGCCAAGCAGGTACCGTCTCTACTGGGGCCTCCCGCCCTGAGATCGCTCCTCTCTACCAGAAACATCACCTGAAAAGCATAAGCCCCACACGGGGTGAGATAAACATCTCAGTAAGCTCAGGGTCCTTGGAGGCATCTCCTCCACCCTGGCTCACTCACCATGACACCAGTCATCAGGGTATCACAACCATCTAGGCCATCCCGGCCACTCATAACAATACAAACAAGCTATCCAAGCTCTATGTACGGCGGAGCAAGTCAAACGCCGACCTCTGTGTGAAACCGGAATTCACACTCGTGCCATCCCATTGGGTGCTAACCCTTCGCATGGACGCACGTATATGGTACCTCCGAGACTAGGCAATCAACCGCGACGGGACACACCTAGCTCTTGGTCTTAGGGAATCATCCGCATCCCGAGACCGAGTCAACCATGAGCAAACCAAACTAGGAGGTGCTCTCTACTCCCAGGGAGGTCCATATCTATCTTAACTGGCCAAAAGATCTAATAACAGGCTTAATACAATCTCAAGCACAGATACAAGCATATATTATCATGAGTATGCAACATCCACACAATGCATGTATCATGTATGAAACCACTACTCCCTCGGAGTATGGTAGAGCACAAGCAAGTGGGAAACATCCCCAAGGGTCCAAGAACTTACCTGGCAAAGTCGAGCTCTGCGGTTCTTCCCTTGCTCTGTCGCCCACGCCACTGACACCCGTGGTGTCACGCCCTATACAAGGCACATACAACATGTATCAACATACATACAAGGCATACAAGCAACCACGGTTCACAATCGCTCTACAGTGAAAGGACTCACAATCCTTTCCAAAACCACAAGGTCATCTATCCTATGGTTCAACAAGGCTTATCAATCACAAGCCATCATACCAATAGCCTCTCAAGGCTATACAAACCACAAGCCAAGGCTCTAGCATGTCACAATGTGGCCAAGCAACTCAGCCCAATCAACAACACATGCTTCACAAAGAGCCAAGGAACCAAGGTTCGCCAAATTCACATTTAAGAGCTAATCCTATATCCTCTCAACATTCTAAGCACATGTTTCAACATGACCCAAAGCTAAAACTAGCTCTATCAAAAGTGGGTCACTATTCACCCAAAACCCCAACTCACAAATCAAGAGGTGATTCTTGAGTTTCTTACCTCAAAGATGGCAAAGAAGGTCCACGGACGACTTCCCCTAGCTTGGGTACTCACGAATCGTCGTTGTTCCTCGCCGAACTCAAGTTCTTTGAATTTCCCTTGAGAAAGGGATTCTTTGATTTGGGGGTTCTCAAGGTGAAATGAGGATGGATTCAAGCTTTAGAAGTGATTTCCATCACAAAATGTGTTTAAGAGATGGATTTTGGTGAGATATGGTGAAGAAATGAAGCTTGAGCACTCAACAATGGTGGAAAGGGGCTGGAGGAAGAAGAGAATAGTGTTTTCCCTTTAGAAATCGCGAAATCCACTATATATAGTGGTCCTGTCAGAGCTGCCGCGCTGATCGCGCCAGCTGCAGATGACCAAGGCGCCATCCGCGCCAACCCCGCGCCAAGAGCGCCAGCCTCCAGAACTTATGGCGCCAAGAGCGCCACCTCCCCCGCAAAGAGCGTCAACCTCCAGAGCCTCCCACGCTGTCAGCTCCAACTCCCGCGCCAAGAACGTCAACCTCCAGAGGTTCCCGCGCCACCGACGCCAACTCCCGCGCCAGGAGCGCCAACCCCCAGAACTTCCGGCGCCAACCGCGCCAGCTGGAAATCTCAGAGTGGTTCTGGCGCCCTGAGCGCCAACCACCAGAGACCATGGCTCTGGGAGCGCCGCTCTCGCGCCATCAGCGCCACACTCCAGAACTGCGGCGCCATCCGCGCTACAATTCTGCAGAAGGTTTTCTGCAGAATCCTGTGCCAAGGGCCTCCCTACTTGCGCCATACGCGCCCGAACTCGCGCCAAACTCACTAGGACTTAGGGTTATCACAAACCTATTGCTATGTTGACTAATTCTAGTGGTGATCTAGTTGGCTCCACTTGGATTCCTGATTCTGGAGCTAGTTTTCATATGACTGGTGAGTCACAACACATCAAGCAATTTCATCATTTTGATGGTCTAGATCATATCTTTATTGGTAATGGTGAAGGTTTAAATATCAATGGTGTTGGTTCCTCTTGCTTTATGTCTCCTAATAATAGTCATTTCACCTTTAAACTACAAAAATTGTTACATGTTCCCTCCATTTAAAAAAAATTGTTAAGTGCCAGCCAATTTGCAAAAGATAATTCTATTTTCTTTGAGTTTCATTCTAATTTCTTTCTTGTGAAATCCCAAGAGACAAATAAAGTCCTACTTCAAAGGTCTGTTGGAGCTGATGGACTGTACTATTTTCAGAATATCCAGCTCTAGCACACCTCTCCTCAGTTGTTGTCCACTTCAGCTTCTGCTTCAGCAAAAACTTTGTCTCAACAATCTACCACTGTTTCTTCTAATTCTGGTTTTTCTTCTCATAATATTGCCCATGTTTGGCATGCTAGATTAGGACATCCAAATCATCATGTTATGAGACTTGTCCTAAGCAATTGTAATGTTTCTCAATTGAATAAAATTGTTCCAGATTTTTGTGCATCTTGTATGGAAAAATCACATAGGTTGCCATCTTTCAAGTCTAATACAATCTATTCTCCGTTAGAACTGGTTTTACAAATTTATGGAGACCTTCTCACATAACATCCTATGTTGGTTTCAAGTATTATGTGTCTTTCATTGATGCTTTCTCTAGGTATACTTGGATTTTTCCTATTAAATCAAAAGCTGAAACTGTCTGTTTTCTAGACTTTTAAGTCTCTTGTTGAATTACAGCTCAACACAAATAAAAAGTGTGTAGTCTGATTAGGGAGGAGAGTATAGACCTGTTTCCACTCTTTTAAACACTTTTGGTATCTCTCATAGGCTCATTTGTCCTTACACTCATCATCAAAATAGAATGGTTGAGAGAAAATACAGGCATATAGTAGACTTAGGTCTTACTTTATTGCATCATGCTTCTTTACCTTTGAATTTTTGGGATTATGCCTTTACCATTGCTGTTTATCTCATTAATAGACTTCCTACTGCTTCTCTTAATTTTGCCATTCCTCTCACCATCATTTTTCAAAAAGATCCTGCTTTTAAGTTTCTAAAAACCTTTGGTTGTGCATGTTTTCCTCTCTTAAAACCTTACCACAATCACAAGCTTAATTTTAGGTCTTAGGAATGCTAATTTTTAGGGTATTCTAATTCTCACAAGGGCTACAAATGTCTGTCGCCTTTTGGCAGAATTTATATATCCAAAGATGTCTTATTTAATGAGCAAAAATTTCCCTACTTTGACTTGTTCCCTTCATGCCTAAATACAGTTAGTGACTTAAACATATACTTTAGTCTTACTCCCAATTTGTGTCCTCCTCCTGTGCAGTCAGATCTTTCCCATACACAGTCCTCTCAATCTGTACCTACTGTACCACCTGGTTTCTCTCCTATAACCAGTCAGCAGATTGTGGTTCCTTCTCCTGTGTCACAACCAGCTACTGTTTCAACTTCTGACTCTATTTCACATGTCTCTTCAGAGACTGTCACTGTCTCTGCACCCTCCTCTGCACCTATTGATATTTCTGTCCCTCACTCCATTCCTAATAATACTCACCCAATGCAAACTCGGTCTAAATATGGTATTCATAATCCTAGATTACATCCCTCCTTGTTTCTTGTTCATTCTGAGCGTAAAACTGTCAAACAAGCCCTTGCTAACTCAGATTGGCATGCTGCCGTGCAACTTGAGTATGATGCCTTAATGAGAGATAAAACTTGGGATTTGGTTTCTTTACCTCCTAACAGACAAGCTGTTGATTGTAAATGAATGGTTAAAGTAAAGAAAAATTGTGATGACCAAGAGGTCTGGCACGGGTAGCGCCAGTGCGGCGCGGATAGCGCCAGGCATTCGGGAGGATGGTGCTTGTAGCGCCATAGTGGCGCGAGCAGCGCCAATAGTGTCCAGAGGGCCATTCCTCTGGGGTTGTGGCGCGGTTAGCGCTAGAAGCGGCGCGGGTAGCGTCAAACCCACGAGAGGATGGCGTGGTTAGCGCCAGGGTTGAAATATGACCCCTGGATTCGAACTAGTGGCGCTAGTAGCGTCAAGGGCCGCGCGATTAGAGTGGGGAGTTCGAACCTATGGCCTGATTTTGGCATCTAGCGCGACTCGCGCGGGAGTTGGCGCCAGTAGTGCCAGAGGTACGAGGGGCTTGGCGCGGTTAGCGCCAGAGGTGGCGCAATCAACGCAGGACCTTTGATAGGGCCACTATAAAAGCTCTTTTACGCGACTTTTGGCCAAAATCCCAACTTCTTCTTCCTTCCAGCTGCTTTCCTCCATTGTTGAAGGTACCAAGCTCCATAGACCTTCGTTTATTGACCAAAACACCTTCTACCCAACATGAAACTTGTAGGGAATCCCCCTATGAGCTAGAATCCTTCATCACTTTTTCCTAAAAACCTTCAAACGGAGAGATCCCTTTCTCTAGGGAACTTCACAAAACTCGAGTTCGGCGGGGAAAAGAGGTGATTCTCGGACACCCAAGCTTGGGGAAGTGGTCCACTAGCCTTCCTTGTCATCTTTGAGGTAAGAAACTCGAGTTTTACCGTTTGATTTGTGATTTTGTTCTTGGGATGAATAGTGACCCTTTTGAGCTAGAGCTGAAATTAGGCTTAGGTCCTTTAGAAATGTATGCTTAGGAGGTTAATGTGATGAAGGATTAGCTTTGAAATGTTAGTTTCATGGACTTTGGTTCTTGACTCTGAGAAATGCATGTGTAGGTAGTTTGTTGGTTAATTGATGATTGTAGAACATGCATGAGCCTTGAGATTTGCTCTTTTTGTGCTTGAGAGGCTTTATAAACTGTGATATTATGTGGCGCGGATGGCGCCAGACCCACTGGAAGTTGGCGCCAGGGGCGCTAGGCCAGCGCTGGTAGCGCCAGGGTCTCTGGAAGGTCACACTGGGAGCGCCAATAGTGGTGCCAGGGGCGCCAGGTTTTCCAGCCGGGCGGATCGCGCGGGGTGTGGCGCGGATGGCGCCACAGGTTCGGCCAATTCACGTTGGTAGCGTGGAGGCGGCGCGAGTAGCGCCACTATGGCGGTGTAGTTGGCGCGGATAGCGCGAGATTCGGCGCAGATCGCGCCAGATCTCGGGCAGGCCGAGTATATAAGGCCAGCTCACGTTTTTCAGAGGAGGAATCCTTCTCCTTCTTCCTCCAGCGCCTTTCTGCCATTGATGAGCGTCCTTAAGCTTCCTTGACCTTGATTAGTGACCCAAATCACTTCCTAAGCCTACCAAACCTCCTAGAAATCAAGATTAAGCTAGAATCCTTCCTCCATTTCCTTTGAAACCCCAGAAATCTCTTCTCTGAGAAAGGCTGAAGAGAACTCGAGTTTGGGCAAGGAACGGCGATGGTTCAGCTGCACCAGGGCTAGGGAGCGTAGTCCAGAGGCCTTCCTCTTTAGTTTTGAGGTAAGAAACTCAAGTTTTCCCGTTTGATTTAGGATTTGGGTTTTGGGTGAATAGTGACCCATCTGTGATAGAGCTAGAATTAGCTCTGGGTCCAGTTGAGAGATGTGTTTAGAATGATGAGAGGAGGAAGGATTAGCTTTCAGTTTGTGATTTGGTGACTGTTGGTTTTGGCTCTAGGTTATGCATGAGTGACTTGGACTGAGTCACTTGATCTGAGACATGCAAGAGCCTTAGTGATGGGCTTAAGGTGCCTGATAGGCCATGGAGACGGTGTCTGGTGTGATAGACCGTCCAAGCCCTAAGAAACCCAGAGGATTTGGGTTATTAGAGCTTTGAGCTCTCTGAGAATGGCTTGTGGATGAGTCTTAAGGGACTCTGAGGCCATGGTTGATCTGTGATAGACCACTGAGGGTCTATGAGAAGGCTTGTGATGGATAAGCCCGATGTATCTTAGGTTAGATAACCTGAGTTGATGAAAGGACTGAGGTTCCTTTCTCTGAGACAGTTGAGGACTATCTGATAAGCTTATGTTTGCTTATGTGCTTGAATGGTCTGTGATGTGCGTATGTATGCCTTGATAGGACTTGTCACGAGGTGTCAGAGGAGCAGACCATCATTCAGAAAGCAGAGCTGTGAAGCAAGGCTATCAGGTAAGCTCATCGTTCTAGGGGATTAGCCCTTTCTCTTGTTTACCACCCAAGTGGGTGATTGATGCATGCCATGCTTGTTTTGCAATTGTTTGTGGGCATGCTGTGGATTGAAAGGCCTAAGTGGCCTATTTGGATGATTATGTATGTTAAAGCCTGAAAGGCTAGATGAACGGTACTTGGAGTGATACTCAGTCCGTTCCAGAGATGTATGATGAACCCTAGGGTAGACACTGAGATAGTGTGAGGGTAATGAGACACCTGATGTGGCAGGTGTGGATGGCCAAGGGCCTTTGATGGATGAACACTGTGAGGTGTTCAGTGAACCAGATGAGATGCAGACCGTGAGGTGGTCTGTGATGGAATCTATAGGATACTGGCATAGTATCGGGCTAGCTGAGGTTCCCTGGCCAGAGGAAGAGTTTGAGGGCTCCCTGGAATAGCTGAGATTCCTTGGGAGGTGCCACTGCTCTCCACTAAAGTCCTAAGGGTGGATTGCCCAGTCATGGAGGTTCCTCCTTAGGCAGTGATATTGAAAGTCCTGGAGGGTTTTCCCAGGCCAGTGTATGTGATTAAGTCCTGGAGGGTTTTCCCAGGCCAGTGCTGTAAAAGTCCTGAGTTGAGAGATTCCTCAGGCATGTGGTTGGAAGTCCTAAGAGATTGAGTGCCTCCGGTGTGAGATGATCTCTCTTAGGCATGTGACTGATAGTCTTGATGGACGGTGCTCCCGTTGTGGATGACTCCCCAGGCAGAGGAAGTCCTGTGGGACGGTGCTCCCGTTGTGGATGACTCCCCAGGCAGTTAAGATGGAAGTCCTGATGGATGGTGCTCCCTGTGTGGATTGACTCCTCAGGCACGTGTTGTGGAAAGTCCTGGAGGTGATTGCCCATTTATGGATGTTCTTGCCCAGACATGTGTGATGAAAGTCCTGCTGAGGCCAGGCAGTAGACAGATATGTTGTATCTCTAAGAGAGGGCTTCCCGAGGGGATGAGAGCCTAAGGCCTCTTAGATAGCCATATTTGGATTCTTGAAGTCCTGAGTTGAGAGATTCCTTAGGCAATGTGTGTGTGAAGTCCTGAGTAGGTGACTCAGGCAATGCTGGTTTCAGGAGGCGATGCCTCTTTGGTATGAGAAATGTCCTGTGGTTGACACTTATGATATGGTACCTCTGTGAGAGCTCTGTGAGACTAGTCTGAGACGGCTATAAGAGCCAGTATGAGTTGAGATGCCATGGTTATGGCCTTGATCTCTAAGAGATGGCTGAGAGAGCCAGGATGACGTGGAATACCTCTGATGCTGATAGCATCCAGTAGTACTCAGAGAGCTGGGAAGTGTGTGATAGCCAGGATGATGTCCTAGGCTTTGTTATGTTATGTTATATATCTGTGATTGGGGGTGAACCAGGGTAAGGGAGGATCTCCCAGAACCCTGAGCTTGCTGAGATGTTTGTCTCACCCTGTGTGGGGTTTGTGGTTTTCAGGTACTTCTAGAGGAGAAAAGTTACCACAGGGCAGGAGGCCCGAGCTGAGTATGCTGGAGTGTCATGGGCTGCAGATGAAGACTAGGAAAGTCTCTTTCTTTTGATCTCTATCTTGTATTCCTGTATAAGTATAGGGTGTACATATTTATGTTGTCTGTACATATTTATGTTGTATAACCACAGATGTGGTAGAACTTATGAGTTGTATGTATATGTACAGATTATGTGATGTATATGTGTTATGTTTCCTCCTGATATCTCTTGATAGATTTCTGTGTTTTTTGCCTATGTTGTTTTATATTTGTAATAACTGGATCAGCAGGGGCTTGTGTTATGATGTTTGTGTCGTGTTTTTATATTCCATGCATAATGTAATCAAGAAAACGATTCTATCGCTTCTGCACTGCGTTCAGATAACGCTGATAGTGCGCTTATGATATTATTAATGATAACACGTCCGGGGTGTTACAGTTCTGGGGTTGAACTGCAGAGCACGGCTTTGCCAGGTAAGTTCTTCGCTCTTAGGGAATGTTTCCCACTGCCTATGTTCCACCATACTCCGAGGGAGTGATGGTTGCATACATGATGCATGTGCATTGAATTGGTTGTTACAGTTTTCTCATGATGATATGTATGCATGCTTCTATGCTTTGTGTGTATGGTTATCTGTTGAGTAGATCTTCTGGCCAGTTAGATAGATATGGACCTCCCTAGGAGTAGAGCGCAACTCCTAGTTTGGTTTGCTCACGTAAAGGGTGATGATGATCCCTTAAGACCAAGAGATAGGTGGTCCCGTCGCGGTTGAAGCCTATTATCGGAGGTGCCATATACGTGCATCCATGTGAAAAGGGGTAGCTCCAGATGGGATGGCACGAGTGTGAGTTTCGGTCTCACACTGGGGACTGAGAGTCCCAGATGCTGATGATGATGCATCTTGTGGTTGGCGTAGTACCACAGATATACATTAGAGCTAGATGATGGCTATGTATTGTTATGAGGGCCGGGAGGCCAGTGATTGTGATGCCTTTGATGATGTGTGTCATGGAAGTGAGCCAGGGGGGAGGAGAAGCCTCCAAGGGCCCTGAGCTTACTGAGATGTGTATCTCACCTCGTGTGGGGATTATGTTTTGCAGGTGATTCATCTAGAAGAGATGATAGGTCTCAGGGTGGGAGGCCCCAGTAGAGACAATTCATGTGCAGTTGCTTGGCAGCACTTTGAGAGCATGGAGGCTTTGTTTTGTTTTGATGTATTTTGTACCCCTGTAAGGGAAGGTGTGTGTGTGCACACATATTTTGGATTTGTTATGTATATGGACTTTATATGAATTGTATGCCCTCGTGTGAGGATGTGATCTTTGAGATCAAGGCACTTGGTGCTTATTCTTTTGTATAGACACTGTGAGTGTCTTGATGATGTATATATGTATACCTGTGGTCTTTGTAACGCCCCAACTACAACCAGGGTCATTACCCAGCCTTAATTACTATCATAACAACAATCATCAGAGTTAAGCAGTTTGGAAGCATACCATAAAAGAAAAGGGCATCAACAAATGTCATCATCATATACACTGTACATTTAATATGGTGAATATACATAAAGTTCCTGTGTCTTATACAAAACTGTACATACAAACTCCCCCTCAGGGTACAAAATTAAAACCAAAGGCATAATACAAAACATCAGAGCCATCTGCTCATATCATCTAGCCTAAGATTTACAAATCCCAGCTATCCCTGCATAGGCTTCTTGCCTTGGGATCTGTCTGCTGCTCCTGAGGATTCACCTGCAAAACATAAGCCCCACACACGGGGTGAGATATAAAATCTCAGTAAACTCAGGGCCCTTGAAGGTATTTCCTTCCCCTGGTTCACTTCCAAACATAAACATAGAAATAATATATCCAGACATTCATCGTCAGATTCAAAACCAGAATATCAACCATATCGTCAATCCTCAGAATCCCAATTCTCATCCATCTGGCCATAACCAGGCGTCTCAAACACGGCCTACAACCGTTTATAGCATAAATCGCTACCTGACCACAATCAGGCTATACTCATGGCATACCGCCATTCATCACATCCAACCCTATCCTGCAGAGGCTACATCTAGATATATAGGAACATCTCATCTCAGGAGGCTACATGTATATACTAGGAACATCTCATGCCAGGATTCAATTATCTACATGAGGCTACATCTGTATATATAGGGACATCTCCACTTTAGGAGGCTACATCTATATAACAGGAACATCTCATGTGTCTAGCGGAGGCTGCATCTGTATATATATATATATATATATATATATATATATATATATAGGAACATCTCAATCAAGAGGCTACATCTATATATAATAGGCACATCTCTGTTCAAGAGGCTACATCTATATCACAGGAACATCTCGTAACCTATCTCAACACAATTGCCTGAGGAGGCTACATCTGTGCATATAGGAACATCTCCGTTCGGGAGGCTACGTCTATATCACAGGAACATCTCACTGCAGGTCTTACTCAATCTGAAGTCGTCTATCCTACTACCATAGGATTATATCCATTCAATTCTAGAATTCACATTCAGTCTAATAATCAATCACGCCTATCACAGGTTGAATGGCTCATAATCATATCAACCAATCTCATATCACAGCATTTACATCCAATATATATATCATTCCCTCTTCAAAGGGTTTAGCATACATCCCAAGCATATACATTCAATACATATCATTCCCTCATCAAAGGGTTCAGCTTGCATCTCAAGTATATACATATCATTACATATCATTCCCTCATCAAAGGGTTCAAGTCACATTCTCAGCATATCAATTCAGCATATATCAGTTCCCATCACAGGGCACAGTATACAATCTAATAATCAGTCATATCCACATTCATGTTCCACCACATACAATTATTCACATCAAACCATTCCTCCATTTGGAGCATGGTGAAACATAGCAAAGGACATACAATCAAGGACCAAGAGCTTACCTGCTCTAAGCAAAACACTGATTTCCCCGGTACCGTGGCTACCACCACCAGAGATATCAAGCTCACGTCCTACACAAGCAACCACATAGCGTGTCAACAACGGTCCCAAGCAGTTAGAACGAAAGGAACTACAATCCCTTTCCACAGAACACATGACGATTCACTTCACCAGTGATACTCAGACCCTCACTAGGATCCCTCTCGGCCTAACCAAGGCCCCAAAGTCTCTCCTAAGACTCTGCTCAGGCTAACACAAAGCACTTCCATGCCTTAGCCTTATCATATCGAAGCTCAAAACACAACCCATATCAGCTCATAAACAACATCTATACCATCCCAAGAGCAACTTTATCATCTACTCTAGGGTTCACAATAGCCATACATTCAGCCCTTTCTCTATACATGCGTAACTCAGAGCCAAAATCAAACTTCATCAATAATGATTTATGAAGGCTCTAACATCACCAACACAACCCCCTGAACATAATCCTCAACAGGACCCTGGGCTAATTCTAACCCCATCACATATGGGTCACTGTTCATGCAAACCCCCAATCTCAAAATCAAGCGGAGAAACTTGAGTTTCTTACCTCAACGGCGACAAGAAAGACCCTAGGACCACCTCCTCGAGCTCCGGTGTCCTTCCCCCGCAATGGGTCTCAGCCACACTCAAGTTCTCTGAGCTTTCCTTGGGGATTCCAAAATTCACTCAAAAGGGGTTTTTGAAGAGGAAGGATGAGTGATTCAAGCTTCCAAGGTGTTTCTCTCACAAGAATAAGCCATAAGGAAGTGTTTTGGTCAAGATATATGGCTCTAGGAAGCTTGGGGATGTCAACAATGGAGGTCTAGGGCAGAAGGAAGAAGAAGAAGCCTTTTCCCCTTCAATTTTCGTGTTTTGGGCTTTAAATAGTGGCTCTGCCCGACCCGTGGCGCTCTTGGCGCCAGCCTGGCGCCCCCAGCGCCAGCCTCCAGAAACTCCGGTGCCATCCGCGCCAGCTGGGAAACTTGGCGCCCTTGGCGCTACATTGCAGAACCTCTGGCGCCCCTAGCGTGAACCTCCAGAGCTCCCGCGCTCCCAGCGCGAACCTGACGCTCTTGGCGCCACATTCCAGAGACCATGGCGCCCTCAGCGTGGACCTAGAGCTCCTGGCGCCACATTCCAGTACTCTGGCGCCATCAGCGCCAGTCCTGGCGCCATCAGCGTCGCAACCCTCACAGGGTTTTCTGCTAAATGCACCCTTTTGGATAATTAAAACATGATTATAGCCTTAATCACAGGGTTTAAAGTTCGAGGTCTTACAGTCTTCTCCTGATATATCTGTATAGATATTGTTGATGTATCTGTCGTTATTTATGTTGTTTTGGATCAATGAGGCTGGCTGATGTTTTAATGAGTGTTAATGCGTACCATACATAATGAATCAAGAAATAAAGTTCTATTATCGCTTCTGCGGGTTTTAATTAAAGTTAATCACTACGCTTATCTGATTAAGTAATTGTTAATACACCGGATGCATACAGGGTGTTACAAAAATGTTGATGGCACAATAAACAAATACAAAGCAAGGTTAGTAGCAAATGGGTTCACCCAAGTTCAAGGTTTTGATTTTCATGAAACTTTTTCCCCTGTTATTAAGCCTGTCACTATTAGAATTATCATCACTATTGCCCTCTCCCATGGCTGGAAGTTGTCTCAGCTTGATGTAAATAATGCTTTTCTTAATAGGCTCCTTGAAGAATCTGTTTATATGAGCCAACCTCCTGGTTTTGAAGCTGCTAATAAGTCATTAGTCTATAGAGTTAACAAGGTATTGTATGGTTTAAAGCAAGCCCCTAGGCAGTGGGTTGATAGGCTGAGGTCTACTTTAATACAATTTGGTTTTGAAGCAAGTAAGCGTGATTCCTCCATATTCATATACAAACATCAGAAGCAGGTTGTATATCTTTGGTTTATGTGGATGACATCATTTTTACTAGCAACTCTAACATTCTAATTCAGCAGCTTACTTCTAAGTTGAACAGTGTTTTTTCTCTAAAACAGCTTTGTCAAGTAGATTATTTCTTAGGGCTTGAGGTTAAGTACTTGTCCAACAATCCTGTTATTATGACTCAAAGCAAATATATCAAAGATTTGTTACACAAAACTAATATGGCTGAAGCTCACTCCATCTCTTCTCCTATGGTATCTAATTTGCAAGCTGTCTAAGCATGGAGCTGATCTTTTTCATGATCCTACTTTATTCAGGTCAATTATGGGTGCACTGCAGTATGCCACTCTTACTATACCATAAATTAGCTTTGTCAACAAGGTTTGTCAATTTCTGGCTGCTCCTCTTGATTCTCATTGGGTTGTGGTTAAGAGAATCTTAAGGTACCTTAAGGGTACTATTTCTCATGGACTTTTGTTTCAGTCTACTTGCATCACTGAGTCAATGTCTCTTCATGCTTTTTGTGATGTTGATTGGGCATCAGATGTGGATGATAGGCGATCTACCTCTAGTTCTGCTAAATTTCTTGGTCCAAACTTGGTTTCCTGGTGGTCCAGAAAGTAGAAGGTTAGTGCTAGATCCAACACTGAGGTTGAATACCGCAACTTAGCTCAAACTTTTACATAACTCGGATTCATGCTCTTCTGACTGAGTTACATGTTTCTTTCACAACTTCTGTTGTGTTCTGTGACAACCAGAGTGTTGTATCCATAGCTCATAATCCAGTTTTCCATAGTCGCACAAAGCATATGGAAATTGATTTTTTTTTTGTAAGGGAGAAAGTTCTAGCTAAACAGCTGTCAATTGTGCATATTCCAGCTCTAGATCAGTGGGCTGATGTGCTAACCAAGCCCTTATCATCAGACAGATTTGAATTTCTTAGGAGCAAACTCAATGTAAAGAGTGTTTCTTCTAAAAACTCTTCCCCTTGAGTTTAAGGAGGATATTAGAGTTGTATTTTAAAATGTAAATATTGTAAGTACTGGTTAGCTTTTGCTAACAACACCTCTATTTCTGTACGTTTATATTTTCTGCTATCTACACCTCTATACATTTTGTTATTTGTTATGTCAGTTAAGAAGTTAATTAGTTCAGTTGTACACTTAAGTGCTTCTGTTAAGAGGTTATATAAACCTCTCTTGTACGTAACATATACTAACTTTTCAATACTTGAATAATATCAGAATTTCAGTTCTCACTTTTCTTTTCTCTGTTATCTTTTACCTTTCTCTAAAAATAATCAAGTGTTAATTACATGCACATATCAATGGTTGATTTTGTCATCAATAACAAATTTCTTACTTTATTATCCAAGTTGTCTCTCTCTTAAAGTTAGCATATTGAAGGTACAAAACAACTCATGCTACTAAAAATTCGTATGATGGGCAACTTTCTTTGAGATCTTAGGAATTGGTTTTTGATATGAGGAGTAAAGAAACAAAACAAGATTACACGTGGAGAAGCATATGCCTAAAGCATTTGCCCAAAGAAGATCCCGCAAAGCCAACAGAGCAGTGGTGATGACACTTAAGAAATAGTTGAATAGCTATAATTAACTTGATAGAATTGACTGCAGTTTAAATCTGCATAGTGATATTTTATATATGGATATCTGCTGGCAAATGCTCTGCTTAGTAATGTTGAGATCATTTTCTTGTTCTACCACTTTTCGTGGAAAAAAATGATATTCTTTTACATGTATTTTGCTAAATGTGTAAGAGGAAAAACGTTTGTAAATAGTAACATATGACATTATAGGTTATAATTTTTTTATAAATCTTTGTGTGCTACAATTAATTGTAACACTTTATTTTGCAAAAATAAATTATTGTTGTGATCAATTTGATAATAGTCAGTCCACTAAAAATATGGTTAATTTTTTATAGACTTTCGATACTTAATTTTAATCAATATGAGAAACAGTGCATGTATAACCATTAGGCCCTTAATAGAAAGTTTTAGGATTAGTAAATAATATGACAATATTTCTTTGTCATCATGACATTCAATTAATTGTTCAGTAGGATTTGCTTGATTGAAAGCCCTAAGTTGTAGAGCGTGTGAGAAAACTTGACTTTTCAATTTCAAGAATTCATGTAACGTAAATAATTCTGATACATTTGATTATGTCTTCATCAAGCAAGTATTTTATCGACGTTCCAAGTTTCATACAAAATATATATTCTTGACCTAATTTTTCTTACATTATATTCATTTATTATAGTAATGAAATACAAGTGTAAAATAATTTGTCACGCGACAAATAATAATTGAATAATTTACCATTCTATCACAATTGTCATATACATTTATAATAAAAATCATATACATTATAATTTTAGATTAATTTATAGAATTAAAATTGAGTGTTTTTACAGTAATAGAAATTGAGCTTAATGGTCATAATACTATAAAATAATTTTAGACTATTAATCAATTAAAAATCATCATTAATTTGATATAAAGGATGATAATTATAAAAATCAATTAACGTGTATCATGTATAATAATTTGTGTTTGAGTAACAATATATTTTTTTTTTACAAAGAACAATATAAAACTTAAATACTACTGTGTGGAATTGCATCACCTTATAATAAGGGGATATAAAAATTAAAATCAATTTTTAATCAAACTCGTTTGTCATCACCCCAAAAAAAATCCAACTCGTTTAACACGTAGTCAAACTCAAACCTACCCTGATACAAAATGGAGCCTTCATAGCATGTTTTTAAATCCCAATTGCACAAGAACAAGACAAGTGTACAACGCTTCACTTTAAGTACCCGACAGCGCGATGAAACAAAGATGATCATGAACTGGTTCGTAAAATTTCACGTTTTAATTGTTTGCGATGCTCACCACTTAAAATACATTAACAATGGGACCCTTTCATGTAACCAACTTGTGGTCATCTTAAACTCTCATCCAAAAAAACATCATTCCATGTTATTTTGTTTTTTTGCCCCATTTTCAGTTCCTTAAGAAAGCCTTCACCGTTCAACTACACTCTCACTCTTTTCTTCATTTCACTCCGACCCATTTGCATAACTTCGTTGATCTCTTGTTTTCACCATCTGGGTCTCCCCAATTTTCGAATCCTGTTCTTCTCGATCCATTGGTGATGGCATCGATGGGTTCTTTACCGTTTCTCGTGGAAGCCAATGCTGACTCCACTGTGATGATGATGATGCTTCACAATAGGAATCACAAGTTTTCTTCATCGAAGTTTAGCACTCTGAATGCTTCATCGTTAGTAAGAGGGTGGGGGCGTGGAAGAGTAAAACATAGGTGTAGTAGGGGTTTGTTGTGTTTGGTGGAGAAGAATAAGCACATAAGTGCTTTAGGGAAGAGTTCTGGGACAAGTGAGGATAAGGATGATTCAGATGAAGTGCTTCAAGCCACAATTGAGAAGAGTAAGAAGGTTCTTGCTTTGCAAAGGGAATTGCTTCAACAGGTATTGTGTTTGGAATGTGTTTTACAAAGGGTCCAGGGTTTCATCTTTATGTTGTTCCAAAAGGGTTTATCATTTATGTTGAGACCAATATAGGTGTCGATTTATTTATTTATTTATTATTTATTTTTTATACTTTTTTAGACCACAGGTATCTTCCATGTGAGGCAATACTGTTCAAGCTGGATAGGACCTTCGATTATAGTTTTTGGATTTTTATTGTATTGATTTGTTGAGATTGGGAAATTAGGACTTTATTTGGAAAAATAAAGGAGATAGTCTCTTTTCCTCTTGGAAAGGTGAGTTTAAGTAGAGTAAAGCAATGGCTAATAAGTATGCTTTGTTAAAGCT
Source organism: Glycine tomentella (assembly GCA_007407185.1). NCBI lineage: Eukaryota > Viridiplantae > Streptophyta > Magnoliopsida > Fabales > Fabaceae > Glycine > Glycine tomentella. The sequence goes on from PYAF01000351.1 coordinate 32,403, forward strand.
CCCTGGTCCCGAAGTAATTGATCAAGCTGTAGCATTGGCAAATTGGCAACTTTTCGCGGATTCACTTGTGTGGGTCTTCCGCTTCTTTGGTCTATTTTCAAGATTTTAAAAAATATAAGTGAAAAATTATGTGTTGGAATTTGGTCTATGAAATCCTTGTGCAAATGTATCATTTGGAATTACTATTTAATTGTCTCTGGTTGTGAGGTCCTGCCTGTTATAGATTTTAGGACGAAGTGCTAAGGAATTGAAAATAATTTGGTAGAGGTGATAAAGATATGACTAGAATAGTTGAGAAGATAGCTCAAATTAACTGAATCACAAAATAGAATATGAGTCTTTCAATTTTTTGTTTTTGTTTTTAAAGTGGAAATACCATTAAATGCCGGATGATATTACTACTGGCTATTGAGTATAAGATATTCACTTTCTAGAAGTTAATTAGTGGAAATTCAATTGAATTTTGAATAATGGAGAGGATCTTGATGAGACTTTGTCATTTGAATTGATTAAGCTGGTTATATATTCTTACATATTTCTGGTTATAATCACTTCTATGTCTCATATAGCTGTGTTGGATACTTCACCAATATGTCGGTGAATTACTTGTATCAGTATTAGATACATATTGGATATGGATATGTGAAACAAATAAAAGAATCAGTGCTTTATAGATTTTGACAATGTTAAGGGTACATTTGAAACTATGTTTATATACAAACCATTAGCCTGAACTTAGTTATAATTTATAAGATCATAATTATTGCTCAGGAAATTATGTGCGAGTTCAACGGATTTGAGGCTCTAAAGTTTCTTCACTGTGATAATTGAGTTGATTATACAAGTTACAATTTTTATTTTTATTTTTTTGGATTTGTGCGTGAGCATACTTTTTTTGGTTTCTTCTCATATGCTTTATTAATCCTACATGTTATTATAAGCATTCATGTGGTGATATTATTAAACTTTATTGTCTATTGTAGATTTCTGAAAGAAAGAAACTGGTTTCTTCAATAAATAGTGAAATCACTCCTGAAATAGAAGGAGACAGTATTTCTTATGAGCACAGTGACAAATCTCTGTCAAGTGACTCAAATCCACAGAAAGGTTCTTCCAGAAGAGGCAGTGCTGTTGAGAACGAAAATGGTGTTGTTTCAAACAATTATGTCCAATCTATTAAGGAAATACCAGATGTCTCATTTGTAGGCATTGACCTCGGTTTGGACAAAAGTGAAGAGGAAGATGATAATTTGTATCCTGCTGAAAAGGCTTCACCTAGGCTATATGTTGATGAACAGTTGAATAGCAAGAGATATGAGACAATAACACCTGATACCCTGCCAAGTGATATCCCACGTAGCACTGAAACCTTCAGTCGAAAGATTGAAATACTTGAAACTTTGAGTGAATCAAGTACAAAGGAGGTTGCTAATGAAGCTGACAATGTGGAGAGTGAAGATGAAAAGCCCCCACCTTTGGCTGGGGCCAATGTCATGAATGTTATATTGGTTGCAGCAGAATGTGCTCCCTTCGTCAAAACAGGTAACTAAATCTATTTCTATGGAACGTGTTCTTTAATGAATGTATGCTGCTGAGCTCCTTTGTTTTTAGTTATATCATCGCAAGCCTTGTTCTTGAATTATGGCACTAACAAGTTATCACCCTAATGAGGTATATATTCCCATTCATAAGCATTCTCATGATGCAGCTACTTACATGAAGCAAGTTCATGGAACTCTCCCACTTTTCCAATTCTTCAATCTTTGGTTGTCATTCTGTGCATGCTGCTTTGTTTTGATGTAATTTACAGACTTATACCTTATCTAATAGGTGGTCTTGGAGATGTTGCTGGATCATTACCTAAGGCTTTGGCTAGGCGTGGACACAGAGTTATGGTAACATGCTATTCCTTTAATGAACTGACAGAGTATCACTATCTCATATTTGGGAACAGAACTTGCTCTTTAGATATACTCCTTGCTTGAGAAAGAACCACTTAAATGAGTCTTGATAATTGTTTCCTTCGTTCTCATTGCTTATTAAATCTTCTATCCATAGTGTAAGAAGAATAGTACTATAGATAGAGTTTATTATAACTAGAAGACAAAATTATTATATTTTAGAAAGATAGATGAGAGATAAAGAAATAACTGCACTAAAATATAGAGAACAAAGAAAATATCCTCTTTCCAAGGGTTTCTTCTTTTACAGTCAAGTAAGTCATTGGTTGGTTTCCCAAATTGACAAATCTGAATACCCCTTAATTTATTCCACCTCTTTCTTGTTGTTCAATCTAAGTCCCTACTCTTAACATATATTTTCTTTGATAAACCCCACTCTTAACAATTTTAATTACCCAATCAAAACTGTAACTACTCTAACTAATTAATCTTTTGGTCCCATGACCCATCAATGCCATGCCCATGAAGTTCAACCTTGTTCTCAAGGTTGAAATTGGGGAAATGAGTTGCTATAGTGGTATATGCTTATCCCTTTTGGGATTCCATCTTAACAATGTCCTTGTCCTCATCCTTGTTCATCTTTCTAGAAAATCGTAACCCTCTCACTTTTTTTGGGCACTTGCCCATCCACCCGAGGAGTAGTAAGCTGTCAAATTATCCAAATGCTTTGTGATGTTTTGAAATTTCAAAAACAATAAAGATTTTTTGAAATCTCAAAAAAATTATCCAAATACCTGCTCTTAGCCACATTGTTCTTCTAATAAGAACCTTGGGAGAACCACACCATAAAAGCTAGCTATAGTAGTTGGAGAGCTTTTAAGAAGGGTTCCGCAAGTGCTTGGGTGCCTATCATCTTCAGACCAGAAAATGTTTCAAAGAAATAAAGAATAAAGAGATCTTTTACAAAGGGATCAAAATTTACAGAATACCTTATTATAGTGTTAATCTAATGTCTGATGACTGAAGTAGAGACTACAATCAACTATCTACTTTTATAAGCTGCTTATTATGTCTAACCAAATTCACAATATCTTAGTAGAGAACATAATCTATCCTGATTCCTGATCAGTCACTGAAAATTATTTTTAAATTTGGTCGGTTCTGCTCTTCAAGTGTTTTCTGTCTTTTTTGCATAACTTCCCACATAAATTCCAGATATGGCTTTGGGGTACTCTCTAGGCCTATATTTCATAGCTTTAGTATGTATCTGAACTTCCGTTTATATAAACTTTTATCTGTCTATCCCATATGTACACTAAATGTGAATTAAGATGACAGCTTGTTTCATGTCTCATCAGATTATTATTAAATTCTTAAATGAATTTCAAGTTCCTTTTTTGTTTCTATTTCCATTTTGTTTTTTTTTCTTTTTATTTTCTTTGTAGGTTGTAGTACCTCGGTATAGTCATTATGCTGAAGCACAAGATTTAGGAGTACGGAAACGATACAAAGTAGATGGTCAGGTTTGGAGCAGCCACTCTATTCTTAATCAATTATAATTCATTGAATCAATTGATTACTACTACCTTGGTGTTGTAACACACCAATGTTTTTGCTTTACAGGACATGGAAGTAACATATTTCCACGCTTATATTGATGGTGTTGACTTCGTTTTTATTGACAATCCAAACTTTCGCCATTTACAGGATAACATATATAGGGGAAACCGAGAGGTAGTAATCTATTTTTGTTGAGTTGAAGATTGCCATTTAGTATTTCCAGTGTCATAAACTGTAACATTCTCCTTTTCGGGGGGTGGGGGGACAGTGGGAAAAAAAGTGTGTGGGGAGAAAACTGTCTTATTTTGTGAATTATTTGTTTCCTCCATTAGCAAAATGGTTATGACTTTATGTTTTATGAGATGAATGATCAAAATCCTATGCTGTTTTGATTTAAGGTATTCTACAAAGCCATCCTGCATTACCATATATTCAAGACTGCTCAATTACCTATAAGTCTATAACTATTTCTCTGCTCTTATTTATTTCTTTTTGACCCAGTTCATGTCCTTTAATGGATCAGGATATTCTAAAACGCATGGTGTTGTTTTGCAAGGCAGCTGCTGAGGTACACAAACTAAATGATTAAGTGACTAAATCAATTATGGGGATACTCAGTTGTCACAATTATCTACCTGAAAAATCATTTTATCACAGTACATATGCTATTTATTTTTATAAAAGAGATTGAACCAAATGTATCCTTATACCCAATTTTAGATGTAAATAGTCTGTTTCAGGCAACTTGAAATACATTAATCTACATTACATTGGGCGAAAATGGTGAAAATAGGGAATGACTAGTGGTAGATTTGTTGTTTCAGGCAATGTGACTAACATAGTTCTGCTTTCGTGATCAAACAAAGATCCTTGCCATACCAGGCTTCCAATGATGACAACATGGGGCATCTCCATTTTCATTTGTCTGAGATTACTACTTTTGAATCTCTCCTAATAATATCTCTTCTAATCAAATATACCTTGTGTATGCTTTCATGCATCGCTGTTTATTAGACAGGACTGCCACAGGAAATATGCAAATATACCTTTAGACTTACTTAAACTTGGGTCTCCAAGAAAATTCTGTGCAGTTTTTACCACAAGGAAATGATAATGTCTATAAAGTAGGATGCATTTTCAGTAACATTTGAGAGGATTATTCTCAAACAATAGAGTAGTTGACATGGTTTATCCTAATCATTTTTATCAACAGTCAAAAATCATTCTGCAGATGTGTTCTTTATGAAATCCTTATATTTGTCTAGTTTCAATGGGTAAACGAAGTTAATGATTTTCAGGTTCCTTGGCATGTTCCATGTGGTGGTGTTTGCTATGGAGATGGAAATTTGGCTTTCATCGCAAATGATTGGCATACTGCTTTGCTGCCAGTGTATCTGAAAGCCTATTATCGTGACCATGGTATAATGAAGTACACAAGATCTGTTCTTGTGATTCATAACATAGCACACCAGGTTCGTTCTCTATCTACATATATAGTTAGTTCACTGTTGTGAAAAGAAAAGAATATATTTAGAGGAGACATATCTATTGAGAGTGAGAGGTGTTAATCTTGACCATACAACCATATACGGATTGTTAAGATTATTTTACAAATTTAATCTTAACCATCCATTTTGATTAAAAGGTCAACATTTACTCCTCTCATGTTTTCATTCATTGCACCTTGTCCAATTGTTTTATGAAATTAGAATAAAATATTGATGGATATTGTGATTTTCACTCAACCACATACACAAATAAAACAGCTCATATTATTGATATTTCTGAAAGGTATTACATGGTTTTCCTTCTGTAGAAAATATTGAGGAAAATAATGGATAGCAGAAGCAAACAATTAATGCTTTTGATATATCACCATAACAATGATTAGCATTCCATGATCTCCTTTTATATAAAGGTTAAATACAAGGGTTTTTTAATGACAAAAGTAAAAGGGAAATGATGTAGGCCTTTGGATTAGTATCTTTGTATGTCTGTCTGTTTAAATATTCTGTGGATATATGCCAGATAGTAAAGATCCCACCATTACATTTAGCATGTAAAAATGTCTTCATTATTAATTTCATTGCACTAGTTTAAAACATGGTCCCTGCATCTTGCTGGTGATAAATAGATTTTGGTAATAAACTAGCATTCTGAAACCCATAGAAGATGCTGCAAAATGTCTGTATTTCTTTCCAGTTAGCTAGAGAAATTTAGTAAGGAATCAAGAAAATATTTCCTTATCAGATTTGCTTATGGCTATGGGTTGTATCTAAAAGTAAATTCTTTTATCTTCAAACAAGAAAAACTACTGAAAAGGCAAATCTTTGAAGATGATTTCATTTTCGTATGATTGGGTTTTATATTCCATTTTTTCTTATATAGAAAAGGAATATTCACATACTTACTTTACATGCAGGGTCGGGGCCCGGTTGATGATTTTCGCTACACGGATTTACCTGAACACTACATAGACCTTTTCAAATTATATGACCCGGTTGGAGGTGAGCACTTCAATATCTTTGCAGCCGGTTTAAAGGCAGCTGACCGGATTGTCACTGTGAGTCATGGATATGCATGGGAGATTAAAACTTCCGAAGGTGGTTGGGGTTTGCATGGGATCATAAATGAGAATGACTGGAAATTGAGAGGAATTGTGAATGGAATTGACATGAAAGATTGGAACCCGAAGTTTGATGTCCACTTGAAATCAGATGGATACACTAACTACACCCTTGAGACCCTGCAAAGTGGCAAGCGTCAGTGCAAAGCCGCCTTGCAAAAGGAGCTTGGTTTGCCTGTCCGTGAGGATGTTCCGTTACTCGGATTCATAGGGAGGCTGGATCAACAGAAAGGCATTGATCTCATAGCTGAAGCAATTCCTTGGATAGTAGGCCAGGATGTGCAGCTAGTCATGTTGGGAACTGGAAGGCCGGACTTAGAAGACATGCTTAGGCAGTTTGAGTCCCAACACCGTGACAAAGTCAGAGGATGGGTTGGCTTTTCGGTCAAGATGGCGCACCGGATAACAGCAGGTGCAGATATACTGCTCATGCCATCAAGATTTGAGCCGTGTGGATTGAATCAACTCTATGCGATGAATTACGGAACAATTCCGGTTGTACACGCTGTCGGTGGACTGAGGGATACCGTGAAGCCTTTTAATCCGTTTGAAGAGTCGGGCCTCGGATGGACATTTGAGAGTGCAGAAACTAACAAGTTAATAAACGCGATTGGAAACTGCTTGTTGACCTTCAGGCAGTATAAGCAGAGTTGGGAAGGGCTTCAACGGCGAGGGATGATACAGGATCTTAGTTGGGACAATGCTGCTCAGCAGTATGAGGAAGTTCTTGTTGCTGCTAAGTACCAATGGTAAATTCTTGGCTTCTGCCCTACCTAAGCAGACTGATCAATATGGAGTGCTTTCATCCTGATGAGTAATATCATTGTCTGTGCAAGGGAAAGGACTTGGTCAAGTTTTTAAAACCTATGGAGGAACATTTTTGCCCCTAAACTAAGGATTATGCTATAATACATACACTTGTTATATGTGTCATCTCTGGCACATACCAATGTAGCTAAAACATCAATCCAGCAATATATAAAATAAGGTTAGAAACTTTATTGTCCTTTTTGGCTAAAGAAAGAAGAGTATTTTACCCCTTTAGAAAGAAAAATTCTTTTTTGTCACTATCCCCTTCTCCCTTCAAAGTTTCTAACCATTCAATGCTGCAACGGTGTGTCTAACTAACTTTGTTCCACCAGGCATCAGCAGCAGCAGAATAATGAAAACTAGATATGTACCCGCATCTTACAATTATTAAGGAAGATGCAAATTAAAATTTTATTCCAGTAATATTTTTAAATTAAAAGTGTCTTTAACATGTTTTTCTTCTTCCGTATGGGTACATTAATTGTTGTCCTAATAAAACTATGGATATACAATGATTTGATCTCATCAATTCTAAAATTTTATTACTCTTTTTTCACCTTTATAGTTTGGAACACATGTAGACAATGAAGAATTCTAATTCTAGTTGTTGAATATAGGTTATTTAGGAAAAGAGTAAGATGGATGTTAATTCTCTTATAAAAAGAGATATATGTTATGTAGTTGAAATGTCAATACCATAATTCGTGATTCACCTTTTATATATTTTAGATAAATAGATTTAAGTTGTGTATTAAGAAGGAACATCTAACAATATTAAATATTAATTAGGTTGTGGCGGAATATTTTCTTATTTCCACCAAAATGGAAACAAACTAACGTTGGACAACTCTAATCATAGGTTGAGTTTCGTGGTGGCAAGATTTGTAGCTGTAGCTTCTACTTCAATATAGTATTTATAAATATGTTATATATAGATAAAGCTTTTAGTTCTTATTATTTTGGAGAGGCTCTGCAGGTTAAAATGCCTTTTTTCTCATGATCCTTTTCCTGTGCCTAGTGCAATTCCTATTATTGTTCCTATCTTATCTAAAAACTACAATTTGTGGTTGCTCTTCATACACATTAGAAAGCATAACTTTCGATATTTCATCCACCAGCCTGTCCATTTTATGGTACATTCTTCTGTTTGGGGTGTCATAGTATTAAGGCATATAAGCTGGAAGCATTCTTAAGCCCTTCCGAATTGTCTCAACAAAATGTTTCTCTTACACTCATTTAAAAATAGCTCTATCAAAATCTATTTGCAAATTTCCCAACATATATATTCTCATGCATTCAACATGTCAGCAATATTGCTCCCAACATGTTTATTGTTGCTTTGAAAGGAGCACTTCTTACCAGTGCAACAGGTCCATCTAGTAGGCACTTTCACCCAAGATCAGGCTGAAGGTAAAACAACAAAAGCTCAAACTTTAGGTTTAGAAAAAAATGTTTTTATATGCCTAATTTTTTACAGAAAAAAATTACATGTGAAAGAAAAAAAAATCCACATATAAATAATCTAGGTCAAAGTGAAAAAGTCTATCAAATTTTTGTCTTAAGTCTCACTTACTGTCGGTATTTCTACTGCATATCTCCTAGATAACAGTTGCCATATGCAGCGATCATTGCTTTTCAAGATATAATATTTTTGCAAAAGTATAACTTATAAAAAGCTTTGTCGCATGCAATAGTCATATGTACGTGGACTTAGATGAGTCAAATATTTAAACATAGTAACATGTTAATATATATATATATATATAATTAAAAATGAGTTTCGGTGTGACTTGATTCATTATGCATTACATTTCTAATGTACATTGAACTAAATTCTTCTCTCATATTAGATTGGCATTCAACCTGAAAAAATGTTCATTCAAATACGAACTTGTTTTGCTTAGGTTCTAATGAAGCCAATCTTACGCAGACAATGGTCACAATTAAAAAAAAAAAAAAACCAAAAAAAAAAACAAAGTGACACGGTCCATTTAACACCACTATGAACACACAGCGCACAGCCAACCAAAATGGAATTCCACATTGCAATTGTCTTCTCTTCAAATTGGTGAAATACACATTTAGGATCTTCAATGCTATCACACTTGCTATATGCTTGCCATGTCAATTACTCCACATTACATTACCTTTCTCTTTACGCAAGTGCTTTTTCTTGGGTTCAACCTCTTTGCATTACAAAAACAGTGTCTCAATTAACTACTGCGCTTAAACTACATCTTGTTTGAGAGAGGGTATTCATGTTGTTATTGAAGAGGAAACGAAACGTGGCATGTGATTATGATTGAAAAGAAAATTATGAGCGTTGGAAAGACTTTGCATCAATGGTCCAGCCATAGGTAGGTTTGGTATATAAATTGTTGGAGTTGAATTTGGGGCACATTAAATATCGATGTTAATAAATAGAGCATTTTCTATCGCGGTTCCTTGAAAACACCTTTTTTTCTTTCTCTTTTCTTCTAAAAAAATGACCTTTAATAAATAGGGCGTTTCTATTGCAGTTACTTTAGTGTCTATGTGTAATTTTAGTCTCTAAAGATTTTTTTAGTCAATCAAATATCTTCATTTATAAAAGCAGATTTGATCCTACTGCCAATTTCCTTCCTAAAAACCTCAAATTCACATTTTTGGTACTTTAAGATTGTATGAATATGTATCTTGGTGCATTTGTTTTGTGCCTACTTTAAGATTCCTGACTCGTTGAAAAGAGATGTTTCTCTCACTTGTATCTATTTTCGTCGGTTAGAAATTTAACAAAAATAAATTAATGGAATTTATGCTTTGATTTCGCCGCCACCATTGTACTGCTAGTGTTCATTCGTGACATATTTAGATACAAAATACTCTTTGGATCTCTATGCTCCTCATCTTATCACACCTTCTCATACGTCCTAAGGGCATTAAGCACAAATATAACAGCTTTGATCATAGTCCAAAGGGTTAAATACATTTTTCGTCAATGTAATATAGTATTTTTTTTCATATTCAATCCTGAAATATTTTTTTTTCATTTTAATCCTTACAAAATGTATTTGTTTTATTTTTAGTCTTTAAATAACTTTAAATAGCACTTTGAATAATAATAAAAACTTAAAAAAATGTATTTAAGCCTGTTGAAAATGTTCATGACCAAGCTTTCTTGGAGGGAGTACAAAGCAATAGGCACCTGCACAAATTTTTAGTGCCATGTGGCACCGTTAGATTTAATAGCATAATAGATATATTTACATATTTTCAAAAATTGTTATTATTTCACAACCAAATAAACTATAAGGAGTATATTTATTTTTCCGCGTTAAACTTTATTATAGCTGAATGAATTATCAATTATCACCTCATTATTAGGTACATGCATTTAATAGGTACAACGAGAGAGACTGAAATCTGAAAAGCAATCAACATTCATTTTTGCAACCCAAAAAGAGATTATGACATAAGTATCTGATCTCATTTCCCTAACCCTTTAAAAGTTGTTCGGCTGTTATACAAGAATAGGGAACATAATTACCTAATATAAGGATTCTTTTTCAGCTATCTGTAATGTAGTTTTACTTATACTACATTAGTCTATATTAGTCATTTATATAGCATATCATTTCCTCTTTTGGGGGCACAAAAGGGGGGGGGGGAAAGGAAAAAATAAAAAAAATTCAGGGTCATCCTTAGTTTGTGATATAATATTATCTTGTTATGACAAATTTTGTTTTTTTTAATTGGCAAATGTTAGTGTTAGTTTTGTTAGAAATATTATTTTATAATTATCTTGTTATGACAGTAGTAAAAAAAAAAACTATTATAAGGAAAAAGTTTATAGATTCAATTAAACTTTCTAGAAAAGAATAACAAAAATGATCCTTTGAGGTTGGTTAAAAGGGCTTGGTATACTGAATCACTGAAAACTAAAACATTGATTCCATGAACCTCTATTACAACTTGGGCAGTTTCTCTCCGAAGAAAAATGAAAGGTCACAACCTACGGTAGTGGCAGGGGAACCTTTTAGTTTCCAAAGCCAAGGATTAGCACTAGGGTAGGAAAGAAGCCCACAAATGGTAGGTTAGGAAACACCTAATCAATTAACAATTTGATATAAGGTTTGGTGGCCATCCTTGATAACTTCAATTCATCAATTTCAGCAAACAGTACCATACTGCAGAATGTCTGTCCAATATGTATATGGGGGAATTATTTGGGTCTAATGCACCCAGAACATACAAAATGCAGTTACAAATGGATTGGTCATGGGTGGATTAATATTTTCAAGAAGTAATCTGAACTGGGGAGTGAATTGTGATAGACCTAAAAGTAAAAATTGCTGTAAAGTCTAAAAAGGACTGTTATCCATTCTATAAATGTAAGCAACACATTCTTTGTTGTTGGGCAAAATTCATGTGCGACAAACTAAATAAGGAGTGAGATTAGTAAGTAAAGACACGTCCGTGTTTTTCCCCAATAGTGGTATCAGAGCAAGGTTTCGATCCTGGGACCTGTGGGTTACGGACCCACCACACTTCCACTGCACACATTATTTAGTGGAGCACAAAAATTTCACTCAATAGTAAAGATTAAAGAGTGGGTTGGAAAGAGTTAGAGAAAGAGTGTATTGTTAGCATTTCTCAAGAGTCTATGCTGATGGAGATTTATGAGTTGAACCTAGGAGATTTGTCTTCCATCTAAATGAAAGAGAGATTGAGCACTCTCCACTAAAAAATATATCTTTTTGGAGCTTGCTCTGTGGAATTTTGGCTCATCCACCTAAAAATGTTTGAGATATTTGCAAGGTTTAATAGTTGTGATTTTAGTAACACAAAAATTTCCAAATTTTGGTTTTTATCCTTGACTTTAAAACCAATAGTTTTTGCTCCTGTATTTTCTAAAGTACCCAAACTTAAATCCCAAAAGCTAATGTTTTTTCATCCTATACAAGGACTAAAGTTTGGGTATTTCAAAAAATATAGGGACTGAAACTAATGTTTTAAAAGGAGGAGACTAAAACCAAAATTTGGAATGTTTTTAGGAACTAAAATCACTATTACCCTATTTGCAAAATAACAGAAAATATACACAGTGCAATTGAGAATTAAGGATATATCTCAACTATAGAAGGTAACTCTACTCAACCAGGTTACAAACTAGAAAATCGCAAATGAGACTTGATGGCTTCTTAGCAGTCATGATTTCTGTGAGTGAGACAGACTGAGGGATTCAAATTGACAATGAAAAATCAAGTATGTTCAGATTATCATAAAACATAAATTCAAATACAATAAAGAAAAAATGTTGAAATCAATAGCTAGCTCAATGCATTATAAATTAACATCTTACTAATCACGCTGTTCAAATCTGGTCATTACTCCATATGAGAACTGCATGTTCTCCCTCCAGTTACTCATCAATGGTAGCAAAGATTCACTTGTGCAATAACATTGGTTCAGCCCATCTGCATGCAGGAAACAAACGTGGTCAAACAGCAACCGTGAAAATTTATTTGCGAACACCTTGTAAAAAAAATTAGAATCAAGCATACTAAAATAATAGACAGAAAGTTAACCAAGAGCAAGTTCCAGCAGTAATTAAAATGGGAATGTTAACAGATAGAAATTTGACAAAGTGGATTTCATAGGGACAAACAAACGAAGCAGGAAAGGGGAAAATAGGTCATATTTAAGGATCCAAAATAGTTTTGTTCTATTTAGACAAACAAATAACAAGATGACTAGTTAGCACAGGACTCTAGATGCAACTGGATAAATAGAAGTCCAATATACATAAGATATACAACACGAAAAACTACCAAAGGAGACATCGATACAAAGATAATAATTATCCTCAAAATTATCATCCCATTGTTCTCTCCATTGCACATTCAACTTTCTGACAGAAGAATTCAAACAGAAAACCAAGGGTCTTATATATACCTGTATTAAAAAATGTCATGTGCATGAGCTTGAGCAACCTTTTCCACAGTTAACATTCCAGACATCCTCTACTAGAAGAGTCTGCCTACAATCACAAAACAGAGCAATGGAAATAGGGAAAAGTTTCCATCACTGTTTAACAGTAGAATCAAGTAACAAAAAACAAAAACATTTAAGCTATAAACAATTTTTCAACATTGAAAGTGAAATAAACTCAGACAAAATTCAAATGTATGTTCAGAAGATCAGAACATCAACCTTACTATCATAACGGGCAGTTCATAACAAGACTGAGAACTTAAATCCTATCATCACAGAAAAACACAACATAACAATAACCATAAGACAGAGTAAAATTCAAAACCCAGAAGCAGAAATTTTTCAGAACCTTATATAAATCTCAAATACTCGAAAAGTAAATTATATAAAAATGTTTTTTATATATATATATATATATATATATATATATATATATATATATATATTTCCAGGTATAACCAACTAAACTGTGTATGACCCATAGTTCCTTACAACTTATTGCCAAGGGGCTTATTTAAAGACATTCAAATTTCCTACTAGATCAATGAACATAGGACAACAAGTACAAATTTTCTATTTGATCCAATTATCATCCCTTTCCTTAATTCCATCCAATAACTCAAAAGGGTGTCCTCTCCTGTCCTGTATCCTACTCGGCTCGAACAAGATTGCTGCTACTTCTTGTTGATCTTTCGAAGATGCTTCCTTGGTCCCGGAACCTCTAACCTACCAACAGAACATCCACACCTCGCCCGGAGCACGAGCACAGCCCTTCCATTTGGTGGTGCCATCTTCTTGAGCTCAGCCTCCAGCTCCTTATGGTGATCACGAGGCAATTCAAAGAGACCCTTCTTCACTCCACCACCACCATCTTTCGCCACATTCGACGATGCAGAAGCCAAATTCTTCACACAATCCTCAGTCTCCAACTGAATGTCAAACTCAGCAGCCTTCCTCAGACCCTTGCAATTGGGATTCCCACACCTCCTAGTGGTACAAGCCACCACAGCCCACGTGGCCAATGCAGCAAACACAACACTCAACCCTATGGAAACATAGATCCAAGGTGCCACAGAAACCTCCTCCTTAATCAAAAACACAACACCCTTACTAACCTCGTAACACTTTGTCACCAAAAACTCTACATAAGGGAAGAACAAAAAGCCACAGGCACAAACAACAGCAATGAACATCACAACATCAACCATTGCCGATCGAGATCGATCACAGGGTGGAATCTGAAGGGAATTCGATGATGATGATGATGATGAAGAACTAGGGGTTCTCCGATTCTTCTGAAGGTTATTGATTTGCCTCGATTTCGAACCGAAATCCGCAGAACAAATTGAATTCGCCATGGAAGATGATTGATCAACGGACTTGCAGAGAGAGATTGAGCTATGGAAATAGACCATTTCAAAAAAGGACAAAATCTTGAATCAGAAATAACCCAATCTTTTTTTCTCTTTTCCTTTTTCAGATCAAAATCGAACCGACAACTATTCGAGCGAAATCGGATCGACCCACCTCGCCAAAAGTCGAAAAGATTACAACTTTGGCACGGAGAAGATCGAAATCTGTCGGTGGCAAATGGGTCAAAATTCACAAAAAGAACACTTTTTTTTTATTTTTAATTCTTTTGAAGGGAAATTTTAAAAGAGAATGAAATTGAATATGTGATGATCCAATAGAGAGTGTTGAAGGAAAGAAAAAAAGAAAGAGTTTTGGGTAATGGGGTTTAGGCCGGCTTGAAGGGGTTGTTGATGGTGTTGTTATTGCAGAGAGAGTAAGGGAAGAAGAAGAAGAATAGAGAGGACAATGAAGGAAGAGTGATCATTCACTGCTTTATTATCGTCATATGAAATCAGCAATGCTTATTTTTATTTATTTATTAGCGTAAGGAGGGAGAGAGATACACATAGTTAAGTTACATACACGCCAGCCACCATACACAAGGAAAGGACACGTTTTGTTTAGGGTGGGCTGGGCTTGGACGGATGATGCAACCTCTTTTGGAAATCATGTGTGAATGATTCGTGGGGTATCCCTATGGGCTTTGACCCACCCCTCTTTTGGGAAAATAGCATTTTGCCTATCATGTTCTTGTTTAATTGTTGTATTTGTGACTAAAGAAGAGTTTAATTTCTAAGCATTAAGGTGTACATTATTATTCAATTATAAATTTTAGTTTGAATTATTTTAAGATAATTATTTTAAAAGTCAATAAATTTATCATATATGATGGATTACGATTAAATGACGGTATAAAACTAATTTTTTTCTCCCAAAAGAATATGATCTTATGGTAATATGATTGAGAAAAAGGATTATACAATGACGTAAAAAGTCATTCAATCATAACTCACCATATATGGTAAGATTATTGAGTTTTTGGTAATTATGCTAAAAGTTATATCAACAGTAATTTGTGATTGGATGATGGTGTAAAACTATTTTACATCGTAAACGTATGACCATTAAACTCAATATTATTTGAGTAAACAAAATAGAGTTTAATGTATATACTCTAACAATGTAAAATAGTTTGTATACTATTATTTAATCACAAATAACTGCTTGAATTACTTTAAAATAATTATTTAAAAGTTAACAAATTTATTATACATTAAGGGTTGTGATTAGATGACCGTGCAAAACTTTTTACATTGCATAACCTTTTTGCTCAATAAAATATGGGTTAACAGACTGAGAAAATAGGTTATGTAGTATTAGTATAAAACAATTTCACATTGTCATTTTTTAATCACAAAGTACTATATGTGACAAATTTGTTGAAAAGGTAAAACATCAATAATAATATATGATTGGTACACATTGAAAGTTTAAAAACTTTATACTCTATCGTCTAATCACAAATTAATATTAATATATATGATAAATTTGTTGACTTTTACTATAACAATCTAAAAAGTCATACCTATTGTGATTTTTGAATGTGTATATGTGGTAAGTTTACATTATTATTCAATCAAAATTGATATACATGTATGGTAAGTTTGTTGAATTGTTTTAATAATTAAATTTATATCAAAGGATATTTTTATTTAATTGAGAGTGCAATTTTTTTTACAATACATGCCCATTAAACTTATATTATTTTGTTATGAATGACTTTTATGTGAAAAGTAATATAAATCATTTTTTTGACTAATAAGAAAAGTGATAAATACTTTGGTAGTTTTTTTTTTCTGAATTGTTAATGGAGGTTGTGAAAGTTATTTTGAGAGAGAGAAATTTATTAAAAATCTTTATAATTTTTTATAACTATTATTTTATTTAGAGAGATATTCATAATACATCTTGTATACTATTCGGACTTAGAAGTCACTATATTTCGTGTTCCCTGGTAGTTTACTCATATTACATATACCAATTTTTGGGAGATTAAAATAATATAAGAGAAAAACTTATCTCTTAATCAAAAGATAAAGACATAGTCCTAAAATCAGAAAAATATCTTTTATTAGAGGAAAAATAAGATAAATATCATATCTTTTCTTATTTATATTATCTTAAAGAAAAATATTAAAATCGGATAATTCAATCTTCTTCCTATATAACGAGCCTGCATCATGATTAAGGTAAAAAATATTATGATTTCAACACACGTTTTGATACTTGTATATGTTTATGTTTCTAATTTGAACATCGAAATGTCTTTACAAGTACTCCCACTATTGTTCGTTGTTCGTGGAAAGACTCACAAAAATACTATTGTGAGCAAATATTGCCAAATATGATAATAAAACATCTTTATAACAATTTTCCAGTAAAATCATTAACCTTACAACTAGTATGAGCAGACTGAGTGGACAGGGGTTAAGAAGAGAATAAAAAATGGGTGAAGCACATACTGAGTAGGGAGAGGATAAGAGCATTAAAAAAAAAAAAAAATGAAGCATATTGTGAAGAATCAAACTCGTTTATGTTCCATAGTTTAACTAATTAAGGTAACCTGAAGAAATACAATTTTGTATGTTTTCATAAAAATTGTTGTGTACCTTTAAATGTTTTATGTTGTTACTCTATATGTGATTTTACAGTGATTGAACCAAAGAAAAAGTTGTTGTTTTGTGATAGAAAAAATTATTCATGTTTAGTTAACAATATATTAGTGATGTTGTAGCTAGTATATTATTAATTAGTATGGAATTGAACTGGATTATCTATTTATCTATAGTAGAGAATACCGGTATAGCCTATAAAAAAATGCTGTTAGTATGGAGTGTTGGACATATGATATCAATATACCACATTATGTAAAATTTATCGATGGTTGAATTTCATATCTAAATTCAATTTATTGATTGATAAAACTATATTAGATTTACATAGTTTTACGAGGTTAAAACTTGATTATTGTCAATGTACAACTGTTACCTTAATTATCATGAAACAATAAATTGACACATGAATATAATTTGGCAAATAATACAAGTCATTCTATTATATACAATTTTTCAGTTGATGATAAAAGACATTAGCTTGGTTATTTTTTACATAGATGGCATCTAGTATCCCATAGTACAAAAAAAAATATATTATATACCAATGAATCAAGTTTAACACTAAATTCAATTAATAATATCATTTTAAAGCTTGTCTAGGTAAGTTTTTAAGCCGTGAAACATATCTTCATGATTATAGTATCAATGATATTCACCAAAGAATCAAATTACTAAAAGAGTGGTTAGTAATAAAAAGAAAGATAAAGTGAAAAGGAAGAATAAGAGAAAGGATTCTTGTAAATGTGTTGACCCGGTGTTAGTTATATTATATATCTTATCAAAGCACATGCTTTGGCTTGGCAATCATCTTCTTATAATAGTTTTTTAACATAAAAGTGATAATATTCATTACGTTAGCGTAATGAACACATGCAAACATTTACATGAAGTGGAAGTGTTTTACCCGTCCAAGTACATTCCATTATTTGATATATTGGGAGAGTGGTGAGAAGTTGAAAACCATGGAAACGTCTTTCATGATCCTACGTATATATGGCATTTGTTAAAGAAAAACAGTTTAGGAAATCAGCATCTTTTGGTCAAGCAGCGTGAAGTTGGCAATTGGAATTTATATGAGAATGATAAAGAGGCCAGACCGTCCTTCTCCACAAAGCTATAAAGAAAATTCAACTAATTTCCATATATAGAGAGAGATAGAGATTGAGAAAGGAGGATTAAATTATACGTATACCTTTGTAAGTTGTGCACACAAAGTTATATATCTTTAATAATTTTTAATTAAATAATTTTATTTTAAAATTTATCGTTGGATTAAAAAATTTTACTTTTTTTATTAATAAGTTGTTAGGTTTGAGGTCTCCGATTCAAAACTATTAAATGCAAAAAAGAAATATAATTAAAAGGATCTTTTAACAAAGTCAATGAATATTTCATTCAAATAACATAGTTATATTAAAAAAATTATTTTATATAAATTATGTTTATAATTTTATATTAATTCAAAATTATTTAATATCACATTTGAGTACATCAAAATTAACGTAATATTTTTAAAAAATATAAAAA